>SAUA01000100.1:0-128273 GCA_004335185.1 Phoma sp. RAV-16-625
TAAGACCCTAACCCTAACCCTAACCCTAATAGTAGATAAGAATTAAACCTATAATCTATACATACTTCTAGAATCTAATAGATTACTTTATAAGAGCTTAGCTTAACTTACCTTAGCTACACAGACTAAAAAGGTATAGTAATCTATTAGATAGATTAACTAGAGTTTAAATAGTATAAATACCTGTAACAGCTAAAGCGTCTAGATTAAGTAAGAGAGAGTATAGCTAGAAGAATTTTATAGCAGTTATAATAGTTAAGAAAGTCTATTATTATATAGAATCTATAGCTATCTAGTATTAATAATCTCTACTTTCTCTGTGCCTTCTTCTTAGTATAGTAATTAAATACCTATTTAAGCTAGATAAGGCCTATATTATTATTTAACTATTCTAAAGCTAACGCTATTACTATTACTAAGTATATCTCTAGCTTAATTTTAGTAATCTAGTCTAATTTAATCTCTTCTTTCTTAGACGTGTAGATAAGCCTAGGTAGTAGTACTAATCTACTAGTATATACACACGCTATAAAAGTCTACTAATCTCTATTACTATCTTAGATTAACGTACTCTATAGATAAGCTAGTTACTAAGTAAGTTAGTTACTTTTGCTAAGCTTCTACTAAACTTTACTCTATTATAATCTAGAATAATCTAAATTAACGCTATAAACTATAGTATAGCCTATAATATTATTTAGAAACTACTTCTATCTCTTTCTTACACATTCGCGCGTTATGTTTAGTTTTACTACACTATCTCTAGCGTTTTTAGAAAGACTTATTTACTTTAGCGCGTATCTACTTCTTTGTTTTCTTACTATTACTACGCGCTCTAAACTCTTTTAGAGCTATTAATCGCTAGCCTTTTTTAACTATTAGAGTATCTTCTTTCTTAATCTACTTTCTTTTATGTGATTTTTATTGTGTAGCTGCCTTATTAGCAGCTTAAAGCTTAGTAATCTTCTATTACGCTAACACTAGCTTGTGCGTAATTATAGCTGCTCTCTTTAAGATCTTCTTAAACGCTTTAACTATAGAGGTAGGCAAGCTATCTATATGTCTCTAAATTCTTATCTTTATAAGTGTTAATTGCGATCTAAGTTTAAGAGTGTTGCTTAGAGTTTATAACTACTAGAGCTTATTATTAATAGATAGTAGTAGTAATAGCGTGCGCAGCTTTACATTAAGGCTACTTATAATCTATTATAGATTAAACAGAACTAGTCTAGCGCCTTAGAACTTTTTCTAGATATTTCTAAAAGTAATTGTAGTATTATAGACGTGTATAAAGCATAGTAGAAACTCTATTTTTATAATGTAGTTAATCTAGTTGTATATAAGTATTTTAGCTTAGCGTCTATATATCTTCTTTAAAGTAGTAAAATAAGCCACATTAAGAGGCTGTGTAAGATATAATAAGTAGAGAGGCAAATAGAAAGTAATTATATTATTATTCTTATAGTACTACTAAAATTTAAGAAAGTTGTAGCTCTTATAACTATTAATAATAAGTAAATAGTAGGTGCTAATAGTACGCTTCTTTATATGCCTGTTAAAGTAGTTTATCTAGTCTAGACTAAGCTTATTAGTAGTTTAGCTGTTATTAGAAACTCTAATAATCTAGTTTTAAAGTAGATTCTCTTCTTTATACTAGGTAGAGAGATAGTAGTAGATCTTAAAGATAAGAAAGATAGAAATAGCCTATTCTTTAGCATTAATATCTACTATAGCTATAGTCTACTTCTAGTTGCCTAGCTAGACTGTCTTTAGCTAACTATTACGATCCACAGAACACAGGAAGAATTTGTCTAATTATAGTAGCTGTGGTACAGTAATTATAACAATAAGAATAAACTATAAGTAAGCAATAATTATAAGTAAGCAACAATTACAGTATTAGCACTTAGTTAAGAGCTAAGAGAACACGTAACCCAATTAGAACTTAGCGCAATTAGTATAATTAGTAATTAGTATAATTAGTGCTTAGTGCGATTAGAGGATGCACAACACTAATTAGTCTATATTACTACTATAATTATTAAAGTATATAGTTTGTAGAAACATAACCCTTATAGTTTGTGTTTAACTTCGTTAATTAACTTTGTTATTAGAATATCTTAACTCTGCTTGCGAAATAGATAGTCTACTCTATACTCTTTCTTATAACCCTAGTTGCTATAGTCTTTAACTAGACAACTACTCTCTTAAGAACCTCTGCACGTACTTATCTCTAAAACCTAATTAAACAATTACTTATAGACTTTGTCTAAAGTGTAAAACTCAACATTTTAAACACCTCTAAGATAAGTACTTTAGAATCTTGCGCTACCTCTAGCAGTACTTGCTCTAGTAATGCAGACATAAATGCTCCTGTTACAAACAGCACTATAAACGTGGCTAAACTAGACACCTACAATAGAGAACGCAACAAGCTTAACAACTAGCTCCTCTAGTTTAACTTGTTCTTTAAATTTTAAGGAAGCAAGATTTCTAACAACAAACGCGTTATGCTAGCCGCTAGCTACATACGCGGAAACGCTTTTAAATAGATTAAACCCTTTCTCTAAAAGGCTATGTTAGATAAATGTCTAGACAACATCTCTAAATAGTTTAACAACTTTAACAACTTTAAACAAATAATTAAACTGATTTTTAGAGTCTTAAACGAACTAGCTATTGCACATCGCAATATTTAACGCATTAGGCAAACCTAATCTATAGCCAATTATGCTGCTAAGTTTTAGCAACTTGCTGCTAACACAGAGTAGGACAACACTGCGTTAATAACTATGTATAAACAAGAATTAAAACCTAAGGTTAAAAAGAAACTAATGCGCACTAGCGCTAGCACTAATACCTTAAACAAACTTATTAACAAGTCTATATCTATTAACGTTAAGCTCTACAAACTATAACTAGAACTATAAGAAGATCTGCAGGCATAGGTTGTAGTTATTAGAAATAACTACCTGCTTCTATAAAACCTGTGGCGTAACAACCTAAACTAAGGACAACAAGAAGAATGTTATTAGCCTAACACTAGCTAACGCATCTACAATAACACACAAAGTAGTTACTTTAGACCAGAAACTATAGACCTCTTAAACCTTAACAAGAGACTGCTACTAGAACAATAGAATAAAAAGAAGAGTAGAGAAGAACACTACTTTAACAAAAATAGCAGCAAGAACTGCTATAGCTGTAGCAAGCTAGACTACTTTATAAGAGACTGTAAAATAAAGAACAAGGTTCTTTAACAGCTTAATGTTCTTACCCGCAAAGTTAATACTGCGGATGCCAGTAACTAGAAAGTAGTTACTAATAATATAGGACAACTTATAGAAAACCTAGAGTCTGGTTCTAAGGACAATGCCAACTACATTAGACCTCTAATTTGTGCGGTAACTCCTTACTGCAACGACGCAGAGGGCAAAGAAGTACTATTTACTAACAGCAACTAATAATACTATGCGGTAGAATACTGTGTAGAAGAAAAGAGCCTTAAGATTAGTAAAAAACACAAAGGCCCGTTCTGTTAATATAAAATAAGCTACTTTAGTCTTAAAGGCAAGAAACTTCTAGTAGTCGAACGCAACCTAAAAGAAGTTGCTAAAGAACAAGCTATGCTTAACAACATTAGCAAACTCTATAAAGAAACTAAAGACTACTAACGCAAAATAGACAACCTTCTAGATACTTCTAGACAAACACTTATAGAAATTAGACAAGACACTACACGTTGCTAATACTAACGCTAGCAGCGCAAGCGCTATACTAAGGAAAAGGCGTACGCTAAGATGTGTTAAGAACTTATCTAACCTATAGTAGAATCTAAAGAAGGAGAGCTCACTCTAGAGTTTAACTAGCTTATCTAGCAGGTTAAACAACAAACTAATAACTGCTAACAAGTATTAAGCGACCTAGAAGACGCTAAGAACTAATGTTAGATAGAAGCTAAAACACAGTATAGTTTACAGCGCATAAGGGAATAATAACTCTTACTAATGTTACTTCTACTACTACTTAGCCTACGACCCTAGTATAAACTAGATATTAGAAATCTAAGACATAGAGAATTGTTATAGACGGCCTATAGCAATAACTAATACAGCATACACTAAGAATCTAAGCTGAACTATAGATAGTTTCTTCTAGGTTACTACTCTTACTATGTTTAGTAGTTTAACTATTAGAACGACTTATGCAAAAAGCACTTTATTAATAAACGCAGCTACATCTATTTTCCTAGAACAAACAACCTATAAGTAGTAATTTAGATATAGTTAGTAGTTAATAGGTAGTGCTATAATGCGCACTAGCAAAACTACCTAAACTAGAACTGTAACGTCTACCGCAAATACAAGAAACATAATAGATTTACTAACAAGTCTTTTTTAGAACTGCGCACGAGAGCGCTAGGAATTAATTTATTAATTCTATTAGAACTAATCGCCTTATTAAGCTTACTATTATAGTAAATAGAGTAGAGCTATTAGCATTGTTAGACTTAGAAGCCTAGAGAAACTACATATCTCGCAAGGCAGTAGAAGAAGCTAGACTTTAACTATAGTATAAAAGAGAACCGTACCTATTACAAGTAGCTAATAGAGAACTAATGCTAGAGAAAGAAAGAATTACGCTTAAAGTTTAAAGTGCCCCTCTAAGAATATATAACTATAAAGAGAAGTTAGATCTTAATATTCTTAAAACGGCTGCCTACGATGTTATCTTAGAACTACTATAGTTATAAGAACACAATCTACACGTTAACTAGAAAAAGCAACAAATCTTGTTTAATAGATACAGGCACTGCATAGCTATACTAATGCCTACGCAACGCACGCTGCGGTTAGTAGATAAGAAGAAGATTAATAATATCTCTTTAACACATAAAACGCGCTAAGATAGAGCGGTCAGCTAGCTACTAACTACTAAGATAGTAGAAGATAGAAAAGGCGCAGCTAAGAAGAAGAACAGTGCACCTCCTAACATTCTAGATAAATATAAAAGTTATATAGAACTCTTCTAGTATAAGAAGACTGTGAAGGCATTACCGCAGCACAAACTATAAAACTACGACATTAAGCTCTAGAAAGAGAAGAAACCGCTCTTTAAACCTATATATAGACTCTTAGAAAAGAAACTTAAAGTACTACGCGAGTACATTAAGAAAAACCTTAAGAAAGGATTTATTAGAGAATTAGAATCTCTAGCAGAATTTCCTATTACCTTTGTAGCTAAGAAGAACGGCTTGCTACGCCTATGTGTTAACTACTAAAAGCTTAATAACATTACAATTAAGAACTAATACCCGCTACTAAATATTAAAGAGTTATAGAACAGACTTAGTAGAGTATAATACTTTACTGCACTTAACTTACGCGGAGCGTACAACCTTATACGCATAAAGAAAGGCAAGGAATAGAAGACAGCGTTTAGAACCTGTTACAGTTATTACAAGTACCTAGTTATGCTATTTAGGCTAACCAATGCACTAGCTATGTGCTAGGCTCTAATTAACAACGTGTTAAGAGCGCACCTAGACTAAACGACGGTAGTATACCTTAATAATATTCTAGTGTATAGCAAGACACTAGAAGAACACATAATCCACGTTAAGAAAGTGTTAGACTACCTAGAAAGAGTAGATCTCCGCCTAAAGCCGGAGAAGTGCGAATGGCACAAGAAAGAGGTAGAATTTCTTAGCTATATTGTAGAAAGACACGGAGTTAAGATAAGCCTAAAAAAGATTTAGGTTATAAAGAATTAGCTAACGCCAAAAATAGTTAAGAGAATCTAGAAATTTCTTAGCTTTGTTAACTTTAACTAACACTTTATTAAGAACTACTCTACAAAAGCGTTACCGCTCACTAAGCTAACGCGGAAGAATATTCTATTTAAGTAGAAATAAGCACAAGAAGATTTCTTCTAGTCACTTAAGCAAGTATACGTAGAACTACCTATAATAATTATATTTAAGAGTAGAAAGCTACTTTAGATTAAGACTAATGCCTTAGATCTAGCATTAGGAGCTTGCGCAACACAAAAACAAGATGGCCTATAGCACCTAATTGCCTACTATTTACAAAAGTTTATAGAACTAGAAGAAAACTACAATGTGCACAACAAGAAACTTATAGTAATTATATTAGCTCTAGAACATTAGAGAATCTATGCGGAAAGCTGCTTAGACCTTACTATATACACAGACTATAAGAACCTAGTTTATTTTACAACAACTAAGGTTCTTAACAGAAGATAAGTTAGATGGTTAGAACTGTTAAGAAGATATAAGTTTAAGATACTGTATACCCTAGAAAAAGACAACAGTAGAGCTAACGCACTTAGTTGACAACACAACCTTGCAGAAACAAAAACGATTAATAAGCACGCTATACTTGAAATTAATAAGAATAGATTCTTAGAACTATTGCAGCAGCTTAACAATATAATGCAAGTTTAACAGAAACAACGCATCCTGTTGTAAGTACTAGAAGAACTTTAAAAAGAAATTATAGCTAGTTATTATAATAACCCGCTATATAGACACTCTAGAATCACACGCACAATAAAACTTATTAAAAGACATTATAAGTTTAAGAACATAAAAGATAAGGTTACTAAGTATATTAAGAACTATGTTAACTGTTAGCAAAATAAACACAGTATACACACAAAATATAGAGAAATACAGACTATAGAGCCGCTAACAGCACTATAAACAAACATTACTATAGACTTTATTACGCAGTTACCTGTCTCTAAGAACTCTGTCATAGAATACGCCTATAACTTAATATTTGTTATAGTAGACAGATTTACTAAGTACGCCGAGATAATACTGTTTTAACACAACTATACTACTAAGCAACTAGCTCGAGTATTTTTAGATTGAGTAATTAGGTACTACAGCATACTAGAATCTATTATTAGCGATTAAGATAAGCTCTTCACGTTAAACTATTAGACAACGCTATTAGCAGCTATAGGTACTAAGAAGAAGCTATTAACCGCCTACTATCTACAGACGGATAGACAAACTAAAAGAACAAATTAGACTATAGAAACATATCTATAGATTTACAGTAACTAGCAGTAGAATAACTAGGTTTTGCTGTTACCTATAGCATAGATTGCGTATAACAACAAATTATTAGAAGTAATAGGCACAACGCTGTTCTTCGCGAATTATAGAAGACACCTAAATCTCTTTACTAGAAGTCTAGAAACAACTATCTAGACTAAATTAGCATTATTCTTAGTAGCTAGACTAAAGAAAGTATACTAGAAGTTACTAGAAAACATTAGCAAAGCTTAAGAACAAGCAATCTTTTATATTAACTAGAAAAGAAAAACAGCACCTTAGCTAAAAGAGAGGAATAAAGTCTATCTTCTTACAAAAAACCTTTAAACGCGAAGACCAACAAAAAAACTAGACTATGTTAAAGTTAGACTCTTTTTTATTTCTAAGCAGATAAGCTTAGTTAACTATAGACTCGATCTGCTAAAGAACGCAAAGATCTACCTAGTGTTCTATATTTTCTTATTAAAACCCGCCGACTCTAGAATGCCCATCCAGAAGAACTTCCATTACTAAGCTAATAGTAAAGACTAATAGAAAGTTAAAAAAATAATACAACACTAGAAAGAAGATAGCTAGAACAAATATCTAGTTAAGTAGTTAGAATACCTTAACTTAGAAAACATATAGGAACTAACTACGCACCTTATAAACTGCCGGCGGTTATTAAAGCAATTTAAAGAGACTAATTAGATAGTGCTACATTGCTCTTCTAATACTCTAAGGGCTGGCCTTTAAAGGCGCTCTAGGTACTAGGCAGCAATAAGAACTTATTAGACAGATCTAACTTAATAGTCCCCGCCTCTAACTGCTCTTGCTCTTTAATACTGCGCTTCTCTACCGCAATGGCCTTTTTAGCACAACAGTCTAATAAATCTATTTATTATTGCAACTGCTTCTTGCGCGCACAAGCTACACGCAAGTTCTCTATAGCTTTTTTAGATATACGCAGCGCTTTAGTCTGCGCCTTGCGACTTTTTTTTATGCGCACACGCAACTTCTCTTTCTTAGACGCTAGTTAGGTAAACTTAGATTAAGTTACCTTTACGTTATAACGTTGCTCTAAGCGAACATACTTGCTATATTTTCTAGACTAGATGTAAACCTTACACACTTAGTTATGCTTTATACAGGTTTTGCATTTCTACACTATAATCTCTCTAAAGAACTTAATAAATTCGTATAGATAATGTTAGTAAGCTAAACTCAAGATAGTTAGTTGTTTTGGCATTATTAAGACCTGCCTGACAATTAAGGAAGGGCCCCGCGTCATATAAATAAGCTTAAAAGACTAAGCTAAGACAGAAGAGAGATAGTGTTATAATCTATAGAACACAGAAAGAATTTGTCTAATTACAGTAGCTGCGGCATAGTGATTATAATAACAAGAACAAACTATAAGTAAGCAACAATTATAAGTAAGCAACAATTATAGTGTTAGCACTTAGTTAAGAGCTAAGAGGACACGTGACCTAATTAGAACTTAGCGCGATTAGTATAATTAGTAATTAGTATAATTAGTGCTTAGTGCGATTAGAGAATGCACAACACTAATTAGTCTATATTACTACTATAATTATTAAAGTATATAGTTTGTAGAAACACAACCTTTATAGTTTGTATTTAACTTCGTTAATTAACTTTGTTATTAGAATATCTCAACCCTGCTTGCAAAACAGATAGTCTACTCTATACTCTTTCTTGCAACCCTAGTCGCCACAGTCTTTAACTAGACAACTACCCCCTTAAGAACCCCTGCACGTACTTATCTCTAAGACCTAATTAAACAATTACTTACAGACTTTGTCTAAAGTGTGAAACTTAACACTAACTTTGTTATTCTAAAGCTATAACAACTGCTTCTTAGAAGATCTAGTCTATTATAAAGCCTATTTTATTAAAGTTGTATGTGTCTTTATTCTAGATACTATACTTAGCTTTAGTGTTAGCTACTAGGCTAAACTAGCTCTATAGAACCTTAGAATTCTTATAGAGAGCTCTCTTATAGTTATACTTGCAATTAAACTTAACTATAAGCTCTAGGTGCTACTTAACAAACGTGCTAGGCTAGTTTATACTAATAGAACCTAGATTACGCTTAGCGCGCAAAGAATTAGCTATAGTAGCTATATCTAAGAGCTAAGAGAAAAACTCTTACGCGTCTAGCTTAAGAATATATTTAATAATTACTCTCTTCTTATTGTTGTCTAGCTTCTGCAAGTTAGCTATAGAATTAGCGCGTAAAGATTATTCTATGTGTTAGTTACTTAGTATTATTTAAGAAACTTTATAGATAGCTGCAGCGCGTTACTAAGAGAGTGTTACGTCTTATTTAAGAGTCTAAAGCGTAAGCTGTATCTAAGCTTCTTTTAACACGTCTAAATAGTGTTATTAAGAAGATATTAGTATATAAAAGATAGTTTAGTAGAGGCTTAGTAAAAGTAACTAACTTGCTTAGTAACTAGCTTGCCTGTAGAGTATGTTAATAATTTAATCTTGCTCTTTATCTATATACGCTTACTAAACACGTGTTTTGTTCTATCTATTATTCTAATTATAAAGCCTTTCTTATCTATATTGTATATATAGCAACTCTTTATAAAGTATTTAGAGATCTTTAGCTATAGCAGATTAAAATAGAGCTTGTAGTTATTATAGAAATTAGTATTGTAACATTAGCAATCTATCCTAGTTAAATAACGTAAGATAAGATAGATAGAGTACTTGTTAATAAAACGCATAACCTAGCTATTAGAGACTAGTTTTTAAGCTATTAGTAACGCAAAATTCTGTATTATCTCTTGTGTAGGAGGTAAGTGACAGCTTGTAAGCAATTCTATATACTTTACTAGCTCTATCTCCTGTTGTGGGTTAAGCCGTTGTTAATTAATGATCTTGGTTGCGTGTGATGTCTAATTGCCTTAGTGTCTCTGAGCCAACGTTAATCGATCAACACCGTACTTGGCTGCAATTTGAGTATACGGAAATTCTTCTCCTGATTCCAAGGATTCGATTGCTGAAATCGCTGACTGAATTGGATCCATATTGGTTGTGTTGTAACGCGTCAAAGATTGGTGCATTTGGTGATGGCGGGGCGTCACGCGAATCCGGGCATCACGCGCACGGACACGGTACTGCGTTGTTAGTTAGATGGGATTTAGATACGGATCATTAGTGCTGCCACTAGCGCTGCCTACCTACCTCGTTCTTTGCAGGAGTCCCAATAGAGACTGTCCACGAGGATGGCGCGGAAATGCTCTTAAGAGGTGTGTCCTCTGCTGGATGGCCTGTGCAGTTGGACATCGCAGAGATCAAATTTTTCGGTACTGCAGACAGTCAGACATAGAGAGCTGTCCTTTTCTGGAACGATAATGTGCACAGGTACGCGACATTACAGAGACATGAGTGTAGCTGCTACTGAGCACTATGCGCACAGCGTGCCTGAATTGGGCCACGGCTGCGCTAAACCTAAATAGATCATAAAAAGGGGTTGTTTCTCGATTAGCGCGAAGGGGGCAGCGAAACAGGCACCAAATCGCGCCAAATTACGAAACAGGCACGAATGAAGCCCGAGTCGTGATGTTCGCGTGGAGGTAGGCGTTTGCAAACACGACAGAGGCAAAACATAATAAGGTCACTTTGAATAAGCATGAGACATTGCTCTCTTAATTACATTCGAACTTGCCCACGATCACTCAAATCAGACGAAAGGCGGGCTACTCATCCCTGCAAAGCCCACGAGTGCAACAGCAGCAGCAGTCAACTGAGTTCTCTGAATGGCTGTTAAACCATATTCTCATTAGAACTTAGACTTCAGCAGGACACGATGCGAGAGTGCATGACTTCTGTAAATGGTAGGTCGCAGGCCCAAAAATAGACACACTATCTTATTAGTGTCGCGATTCTGCTTGTACCTACTTTCCTTTGCTGGCCTGGAATTGTGGTTGATTTTATGGCTGTATGCTGGGTCATACAAGAGAAGTAACACTTGTCACATTTATACAGAATTATCTAGAAGCTAGAACCATCATTGGATCACGCATACGATTCGAAAATATTGCAGGCTGCACCTAACAGCAGCGTCATATCTTCACAATCCTGAGCTAATACGTTCCTACACTACCTCTGCACGTGCTGCGCCGGCATCTCATAAACCATGCCCACCCCATCAAGTTCCGCTGCGCTCATTCTATACACCTCCTTCTGCCCCACCTTATGTACGCTCTCGTCCTGATACGGCGCAGCCAGCTCACCAACCTCGCCTCCATCAAGTTCTAAATCCGTTCTGACATACGGTGCAGCTTTCCCATCAAGCTCGGGTGCGAAGTAAGAATCCTGCGCCTTCTCATCTGCAGGCCGCGTAACCGGTACTGCGACTCGTTTGTGCGCCTTTCGCCTCCGCATATAGAGCCAGAATCCCAGCGCGACTAGGAGAAGGATCGTGACTGCGCCGGCTATAATGCCTCCAAGTGCACCTGCTGATAATGCTGATGAACTCGCTTGACCTGGGGGCCGTGTGGGAATTGCCGTCTCTGTTTTGTTGGCCGGTGCTATTCTAACGATTGCAGGCTCAGGCATTGGAGAGTCGAAGGCAGCTTTGCTGATGTTGAACACGTCTCGTTCCAGATCCACTGTCAGATAAACTTCTTGCAAGAAGACGCGCCCCAGGGCGATTTGTTCGGGGTTAGCGGCGCGTCGCAATGGGAAGTAATTTGTCGTGTTGGAGAAGATGGGCCATGAGGCTTCTTTGTTGAATGCGGCATAGGGTATCTCGATGTCGATTGTCTCGCCGCCTGAGGCTGATTTACCGACTGTGAATTTTAGGGTTGGTGGTGAGCGGACGAGCTGAGCGAGAGACGTGTCGTCTACGATATATCGATCTGACTCCGCGTGGTATGTGAGGCCGAATGTGGATGCAAAGGTATCGCATAGAGCAGGCGGAAGCCAGACCTCTGGGACGTCAGTTTCGATGAACGCTAGAATGCCGGTGTCTAGCAGCGTTGTGGTGGTACCGTTACCCAGAGTCGCTGTGATACGCTGGAGACCAACGATGTGGCCTTCGGACGATGTGATGAGAAGAGATTCTCGTGACGCTCGAGATCGATCGTATCCACCAAGGATGAGACTTCCAGGCACTTTGGTATAACGATATGAAGCCCCAGCCTGGTATCCGAATGAGAGGCTGGGGATATAACCTTCTGCCTTGAGCCGGCTTAGAAAAGAAAGCGGCGCTCGATCTCCGCCCAACTGCAAAGGAAACATGGAAAGACCGAGCCGACCAAGCCAGAGGTCCGAGGTTGCATACGTAGCAACAGCTTGATCTTGCAGCGTAGGTTTGCTTGACATACTCTCCCACGAAGGACCGGTCGCGTCGAAGCCATATATTGCGTTCCCGACAATCTTGTTCTTGCTTCCGAGACCAACATCATAGATACCGATCTCACTCCAAGAAGACGAAGCGTTATTCTGGAACCCTGCGCTCTCCTTCATAGCAAACGTTGTGACACCGCGAGACCGGCCACAATTGGTAACATTGAAGCCTCCGGGTAAACAGTCCTCGTCTATAGGTACGTAGATAGTCTGCCCGTTCAAGGATGGCAAGACGTAGAACTGCTGAGGAGGTGAGCCCACGCGTACGACGAAGCTAGTACTTGTCAGCAAGAACCAAACATAAATAGAGTCCCACTCCAACAAAAGCAAACGACAGCCATATTTCCACACAAGAGACTAGGTGTTCCAACTCAATTGCAGTGTAAACTCACGTTGACCAAGACCCATCATTCCCCAACCAGCTCCCCGAATTCGCAACCACCACTGGAGTCGAAAGTTGTGTCTGATTGCTCATGCTGCAGGACGTACCTGCAATCCCAATGAGGCGCAACCTGCCACTCTTATCAAAACTCCCCTGAATGGTGCGGGGCTCCTCCGTCCACTGATCTGGCACTGACCATGCTTGGTTGGTCGCGATATAGCGGCGAGGGTAAAGGCCCGTGACAGTCAGGGAGGGCGCTAGTGCAACAGCTGAACGGGCTGGATTTCGCTTATGAAAACCAAAACGGGCTGGCAGGTCTCGACTTTGTCTGAAAACGGCTTCGGGGTATTGGGAAAGGTTACTTGTGATAGAAGAGGAAAGAGGCTTCGCGTGGTGCTCTACGCAAGCGAAGAGAGTATTGCCAAGCTCTATAACCATAACCATGACTCTGTCACCGTGCTGTTGAGCTTTGGGCGGTACAAGCACTGTACCTGATAGATTCCTACGAATACCTGGTTACTCTTGTTCCTTGTCCATTGACTAAATACTAGTGGCCCATTGCACAACTTCGCCGAAGCAGAGCTCATACCATTTCGACGCACTTGTGCACGCAGAAGTTCAAGTTAAGTAGCAACCTGCCCGCTGCAACTGGTCTGGAGATCATACCTGTTCCTCGATCAGATCATTACTTTCGACTCAAACTCAATTCATCATGCGTTCCCCCCTTAACGTCGAGTTCCCGAAAATTTGGGTGCTTCTTCTGCTGCTCGGCCCTCAACTCGTGGCTTCTCAGATGACCACACAGCTTCCAGAAGACAGAGACTCATCCATCGCTACCGTCTCTTCAATCTCGGCGCACACTCCAAATGTAGTCAATCCAGATGACTTCAACACGCAGGCTGAGATCCGTGGCCCCAGTGACTCCAAGACGCAACCTCCGGTAATACCCCCAACCCCATCATCACCGTCTTCATACTCTCAGGCGAGTGTTGCAACGGAGTCCAGCCGTTCTCAGGAACCCGCGCAGTCTCGTCCGGCTGACTTTATCACTCGCCCAACCTTACAGGGGTCCAAGAGTTCGCAGTCATATGTTGCATTATCTAGTAGTCCTCCAGATGCTTTTGTCTCACATTCAACTCTACAGGTCTTAAAGCCCTCGGGACCTGGACCGACGGTTGGACCACAGCCTGGATCGAAAGTTCCTGAGTCCCAGCCTGGTGTTGCTCTAGGAAAACCAACCGTTGCTACTCCTGCACCCATCGCCCAGCCCGCTGGAGCATCTGCCACGTCGCAAGTCGGAGCAGCAAAGCAGTCGTCAGGCGCAGGCGGCGTGCCCCAGCCTGCTGCAACCTCCAAACCCGGTCAAGATCAATCGTGAGTGTAGTCTATCCTACCTTTTGACAACGACTAACCATAAAACAGAAATCCATCTCGTGCTCCAGATGCATCCCGTGCTCCAGATGCATCTCGTGCTCCAGGTGCACCCGAAGATACCAACGCCGCCGGAACTGGAACTGCATCTGGAGACGCAGCTGCCAGTGGCGCAATCGCGACAGGTACGAACGGCGCTGTAACAAGGCCAGCCGGCTCAGGCCAGACAACGCTCAGGACGAATGTGCAGACTGGCACTGACGGCGCTCCGATTTTTACAGGCTCAGGCGTTGTCCCACAATTCACTGGTGGAGCGGATAGTAACACAATTGAGTCACGCCACGGCATGTACCTGGGTTTGGTTGTATTGGGACTTGGTTTGGTGTAGTAGTGCCAGGGGATGGCGGCTTACACCACTGTGGTTGTGTGTCGAGAGAAGTTTGGAGCGAGGAGCTTGGATCTCGCATCATGGCTGAGCTTAATTCACGTTCGTTAGTCGCCAACTAGCTCAATTGAACATATTCCCTCGCTTGTTCTCCTTGGCCTTAATCCTCTTCATGCAGCGCGCGACAAGCTGCTTGCGGCTCGCGCACAACTCCCGTGTCGTTGAACGTTCTAGACAGGTGCAAAGATCGATCTTCAGGTACGGCTGAAGCTGTATACTACGAAATCCATTTGCAAGTGGTGGCGCCGATTATCGGTAGACTAAGCGGGGCTGTATGCTTCTTTGTTCATCCTTGGCGATGGCTTGGCGTTAAGTCCCGCTCGCTCCGAGTTCCAGCAACCTAGTGATCGGGTGGCACTAAGCTCGAGTTTGAAAATCCGTCACGCCTCACAGCTGACTGGTCGTGCTCTCCTCGCCCGTTCAAGAGATAGTCTTGGCTCGCTTCAGATACCAGATTATGGCTCTGGGACAGCACTTGCGGGCCGCTTGCAGCCCACTTCTCCAGGGTAACTCCAGGTTTCTGTTATTGCCTCCCAGGGTCGTCGTGGTCTCTGCACAGTCGAGACTGTCGACTCGATGTTCACATCGTGTTCCACTCTAGGAAAGGCGTGATTGGAATGCTATCCAGAGCAGCGCTGT
Organism: Phoma sp. RAV-16-625; assembly: GCA_004335185.1. Lineage (NCBI taxonomy): Eukaryota > Fungi > Ascomycota > Dothideomycetes > Pleosporales > Didymellaceae > Phoma > Phoma sp. RAV-16-625. Next base: position 15,292 of record SAUA01000100.1, read on the forward strand.
TGAAGCCGTAGTACACGTCATCGACAGGCACTAAGACGTCTCCATAGATGTAGCTCTGACCTTGAGCCATCCATAGGCCAGAACAATCATAACTCATGGAGTTAGCGTCGTGACTCTCAGCGTCGAGCATGCTGCCAGCTACAGTGGGAGTCCGTGGGGGTTGCATTAGTGTTGGCGTGTTCACGGCGGAATGTTCCGTTGTGCCCACTTGTGTCATTTGTGCGTTTTCCTGCTCGCGCACAAAACTTTGTATTATTCCATCAAGGTCAAGCCCCTGCAGGCTGGGTCCACGGCCCATGGTTGCGTTTGAGATTGCTTCTAGCAATTAACGTTGGCTGCTGCCATCAGTGTCTTTGTGAATTTAACACTTATCAATACTATACATTCATACTCCAAGTCTTTTTATAAGGTTCTAGACAAGCGCATTAGCTTAGCGCATAGCTAGATTTGTTTCTAGTTTTCTTAAAAGATAGTAAGACAAGCAGTAAGACTACTGTAAGTATCTAATCCTAGGCCACACTTTGCTATAATCCGTACATAGATAGTTACAGCAATATAAGTAGCATAAGAGATAAGATATAGCGCTCTTTATATGCTAAATACCTTATCAAAAACCTGCATAAGATATATAATATTATCAGCTACTATAGCGCAATACTTTAACAAGTTTACTAAAATACTATAAGAAGTGCTATAAAGATAGCTATTAGCTACGAATAGATAGTATAGAAGGATTACTAGTATATAATATATAGTACTATTAGAGTTAGCTTAGCCTTTAACTAGTATATTTACTATACTTATAGTAGACTTAGTATATATAGAGGCAGAATATAGGTACTTTACCTAATTTAGCTAGATATACTAGTAAGTCCTAGTTCTAAGCCTATAATATTATATAGATACTCTCTAGTTTAGTAGAAAGCTTAGCTAAGCTCTTATTAGAACTATACTTAGTATAGATAGTGTTTAGAATATTACTTAAAATTAGTAAGAGTTAGTATACGTGCTTAAAGGTTAAGATACTATATACTAGTAACCTAGTATAAGCTATATTAGATAAAGTTAGGTATACTAAAGAAGTTTAATACTTAAGCTCTTTATAGATATCTAGAAATTTAATAGGTACTAATATATTAGACTCTTTAAGGGTAACTAGACGGCCTTAGTAAAGACTCTATATATTATTAATAACTATATAGTAGGTTGGTATATAATCTTTTATAGATATAAATTAATTTACTAAATACTACCTAAAAGATATATCTTTAAATCTTAAAATCTTTATTAGAGAACTTATAATTAGTAGTTAGATCTACCTTATCTATATAAATCCCTAGATTAATAATTATTTAAAATACTAAACTAGTATATAACTAGGCTATACTATGCTTATCTTCTAATATAAATAAGAAGTTATGTATAATTAATAATACTTAAATAGTAGTAATTTTACTTTTATCTAGTATACTACCTAATAACTCTCTTATGTATTTATAGAATTACTAACTAGTAGTCTATATATTATCTATATCTCTCTAAAGCTTATAGTAAGAACTAAACTTTAATACGCTAAAGAAGATAGTATTAAAAAGAAGTTTAGAAAGATTTAGAACTTTATATGCTATATTATATATAAATATAGGTTAATATATAAGAAGAAATAAATAGTACTATTAAGTTTTATGCTTAAGATAAAGTCTATAAGTAATTATTTAATTAGATCTTTAGAATAAGTATATATAGAGGTTCTTAAAGAGATAGTTATCTAGTTAAAGACTATAGTAACTAGAGTTATAAGAAAGAGTATAGAGAAGACTATCTATTCTATAAGTAGAGTTAAGATATTCTAATAATAAAGTTAATTAATGAAGTTAAATATAAACTTTAACGTACTCTACGAGCAAGCTAGTTACTAAGCAAGTTAGTTACTTTTGCTAAGCCTCTACTAAACTACTCTTTATATACTAATGTCTTCTTAATAACACTATTTAAATGTATTAAAAGAAGCTTAGATATAGCTTGCGCTTTAGGCTCTTAAACAAGACGCGACACTCTCTTAGTAACGCGCTGCAGCTATCTATAAAGTTTCTTAAACAACACTAAGTAACTAACACATAGAATAATCTTTACGCGCTAATTCTATAGCCAACTTGCGGAAGCTAGACAATAATAAAAAGAAGATAATTATTAAATATATTTTTAAGCTAAACGCGTAAGAGTTTTCCTTTTAGCTTTTAGATATAGCTACTATAGCTAATTCTTTACGCGCTAAGCGTAATCTAGATTCTATTAGTATAAACTAGCCTAGTACATTTGTTAAGCAGCACTTAGAGCTTATAGTTAAGTTTAATTGTAAGTATAACTATAAGAGAGCTCTCTATAAGAATTCTAAGGTTCTATAGAGCTAGTTTAGCCTAGTAGCTAACACTAAAGCTAAGTATAGCATCTAGAATAAAAACACGTACAACTTTAATAAGATAGACTTTATAATAGGCTAGATCTTCTAAGAAGTAGTTGTTATAGCTTTAAAATAACAAGGTCGGCTAAAGGCAGTCTAGCTAGGCAACTAGAAGTAGGCTACAGCTATAGTAGACATTAATGCTAAAGAATAGGCTATTTCTACTTTTCTTATTTTTAAGGTCTACTACTATCTTTCTGTCTAGTACAAAGAAGAGAATCTGCCTTAAGACTAGATTATTAGAGTCTCTAATAATAGCTAGACTACTAATAAGCTTAGTCTAGACTAGATAAACTACTTTAATAGGTATACAAAGAAGCATACTGTTAGCATCTACTATTTACTTATTATTAATAGTTATAAGAGCTATAACTCTTTTAAATTCTAGTAGTACTATAAGAATAATAATATAATTGCTCTCTATTTATCTCTCTACTTATTGCACTTTACATAGCCTTTTAATATAGCTTGTTTTGCTGCTTTAAAGAAGGCGTATAGGCGCTAAGCTAAAATACTTATACGCAACTAGATTAACTATATTACAAAGACAGAGTTTCTACTATACTTTATACGCGCCTATAATGCTGCAATTACTTCTAGAAATATCTAAGAAGAGTTCTAAGGCGCTAAACTAGTTCTATTTAACCTATAATAGGTTATAAGTAGCCTTAATATAAAGCTGCGCACGCTATTACTACTACTACCTATTAACAACAAGCTCTAGTAGTCGTAAACTCTAAGCAACACTCTTAAACTTAGGTTGCAATCAATGCTTATAAAGATAAGAATTTAGAGGCATATAAATAGCTTGTCTATCTCTATAGTTAAAGCGTTTAAGAAGATCTTAAAGAGGGCAGCTATAATTGCGCATAAGCTAGTGTTAATGCAATAGAAGATTGCTAAGCTTTAAGCTGCTAATAAGACAGCTATATAACAAAAATTACATAAAAGAAAGCGGGTTAAGAAAGAAGATACTCTAATAGTTAAAGAGAGCTAGTAATTAACAGCTCTAAAAGAGTTTAGAGCGCGTAGTAATAATAAGAAAACAAAGAAGTAGATACACGCTAAAGTAGGTAAGCCTTTCTAAAGACGCTATAGATAGTGCAGTAAAACTAGATATAACGCGTAAACGTGTAAAAAAGAGGTAGAAGTAGTTTCTAAATAATATTATAGGCTGTACTATAGTTTATAGTGTTAATTTAGGTTGTTCTAGGTTATAATAGAGTGGAGTTTAGTAGAGGCTTAGTAAAAGTAACTAACTTGCTTAGTGACTAGCTCGCCTGTAGAGTACGTTAAGAGTTGTATTTCTATAATCTATATACTAAGAAGATATAATATTTGTTAATAAGTAACTAGAGTTAGTCTAATAAAATATATAAAAGTGCTTATAAATAAGTATATTATACTATACTTAATAATTAGTAGTTATACATGTTATACTTGTTAATAAGTAGTTATATAATAACTCTAGATATTCTATCTTTCTCTACTTATTATTTCTATAGAGAGAAGTTAGAGGTTTAGTTAGATAATACTTATTACTATACCGCTCTCTCTATATAGAATTGTAACACTAGCTTGTTTATAGAGTATATTATCTAAAGATATTGTAAAATATCTTCTAAATTAAAACTTCTAACTCTAGCGCTAAGCGAGTTTTAAGTGTGTTTAAGTAGAAGCTTTAGCAAAAAGAGTCTCTTTCGTCGCCTTATATAGAATAGGCTATTTTTTAGAGGCTATGCAACGTTTGTCTACTCTACCCTCCTTAGCTTACATTAAACTATAGGGTACGCAGCGTTTTATTGGTTAATTAGAGAACGAGGGGCAACAGTCATCGCGCATCACGGCTAGAGGGCACATTACGGCTAGAGGGCACATTGATCGCTCTTTGGTTGTAAAAGATGCTTCTCTAGGGAAGGGACTGAACATCATCCAAACTGATGCGCGCTTACCTGCATTCGCAGTGCCCCGGACTGCGGCATTGCCCTATATGTCCAGCGAAGTCAGTAATAAGCTTCTGGCTGAGATATTATGCAAGCACAATTTCTACTACAAAGAGTGAAGCTTATACCGCTGCTGTTTATTCATTGACTTAATTGCCTACGTTCGACTACGTTGTGCATAGGAACAAGGCATTTGTAAGCGAAGCCCTGAGAAGATGCGGGGAACTTTTCAGCCTGGTGTGATCTTCGATCAACAGCACCTCAGCTTGTATCTCTCTACATCCATTGTACGAGTCTACTCGCTACTTTTGGCTAAGCTTTGCAACTTCCACTCGCTCTGATTTTGACCATGCGACTCCTACATATCCGCGACGACAGCAACCTTGGACTTGTCGAGTACGACGATCAGTCAACTCCTCCATACGCGATTTTGTCGCACACATGGGGGGCTAAAGAAGAGGAGGTGTCATACAAAGACTTGTTAGAAAGTAACAGAAGAATAAAGACAGGTTACCAAAAGCTGGTATTCTGTGCTAAGCAAGCTGTCAAGAACGGCCTCTATCATTTCTAGGTTGACACGTGCTGCATCAATAAGTCAAGCAGCACAGAACTTTCAGAGGCTATAAATTCTATGTTCCGTTAGTATCATAAATCGGCACAATGTTACGTCTATCTGTTAGATGTCACAATAAAGATGTGCCCAACCAGAAGTGACAGTCTCTGCTCCTCCTGCGAGGCGGCTTTCCAAGAAAGTAAATGGTTTACGCGGGGCTGGACCCTTCAAGAGCTTCTAGCGCCATGCTTAGTTAGGTTTTTCACGAAGAAAGAAAAGGAGCTTGGTAACAAATCCAGCCTGGAAGCTTAGATCTATGAAATTACGAAAATACCTGTCTTTGCCCTCCGAGGTCATCCAATGGACGAGTTTCGTATTGATGAGCGGATATCATGGATCAGCCACCGTCATACCACGCGCAATGAGGATATGGTATACTCTCTGCTGGGTATATTAGGTGTCAGTATGCCACCAGTATATGGCGAAGGGGTCAAAGTTGCCTTTCGGAGATTGGCAAGGGAGGTGAAAGACATGGTGGAGTCTGAAGATATGCCACATGATGACCTAGGCATACATCGCATCATCACTCAGATGCAGCGCAACGCGAGCGATAGCTGTTCGGCTTCTGCAGAGACCATCACCAAACAGATACTCGACTCACCCTGCGAAATTGTAGATGTTGTCAGTATCCTTCCGTCAGCACACATGAAAATGAATTGCATTCAAACCGCCGATCCGACCGTATGTAGTAGCCGAGACTCCTCAGAATAATCGCTGATTGTACTATGAAGGTCGAAGAGCTATATCGTTTCGCTTCACCAGCAACTTCAAGCTCTTCCAATTCTGTAACTTACAACAGCCAGATGAAACATCGTGGCCTTGACATCGACGCGAGATACAGAGTTTAAGATAGCACCAAACCATCGCAGATAAGTGTTGTCAGCTCTGCTACTTGCACTGCTGAGACACGGCCTCTTATCCAGGATCTTGCCATTAGCGACTACCAAAGAGCAAAATCTACGTGCAAGCCTGGCTGCATCTGCATATGCTATGCTCCTATCTGCTTTAGTGTAATTCCAGTAAACTGCTTCATTAGGTCGTTGTTGGTCACATCTACTGCAGCTCCGAGAAGGCAAAGCCGGTGCACAGAGATATCCTGTTCACGACAACAGAGAAACGTCACGAAGGTGACTTACCAATCTCCGTACTGGTTTCTTGCTCAAACCATGTGCCTCACTGTAAGTTTGCAGCTACATGTTAGAATTAACATGTCTCTAAAGGCGTTTCGCGTTATCCCTAATAATGCGGACATCATGCGTTTTGCTAAAGCTAGGGACTTAAAAGGCGTGAGGTCAATAATTAGACGTGGGCTAGCCTCGCCACTCAATATAAATGCCTTATAGGGTGTACCTATTTTGAGTGTAAGTGCATATCAGCCACAGGCGCATACCTAGACATCAGTTAGGAATCTAATACGACCTATGCAGTACGCTGTCTAGAGAAATCACACAGAGCTCTGTAAAATGCTTCTTAACAAAGGCGCAGACCCTAGTGTTGAGAACCAATCGAGCGTGTTAGTCTCCTCTACTAGGCTTCTAAGATTAACGTGTCTTACTATTGTTACAGCTCCGCCCTAGACAGAGCATAGGACATCTTTCTATTAGTACCTGCAAAAATGTGCGTACCCCTCTTGGATTTAGAAGATAACTATTACAAATACGTTATAGACAAGTAAGAGGATCTAATTGGCTAGGTATAGCTAGTTAACAGTGAAGGTGACAGATTAGGTAACATCCTACAGGGCAAAACGTAACAACTATAAGAAATTAGCCAACAGTCTAGCTGCCCCCGTCCATAGTTTGTGTTAATAACTTTATAATTTGTGTTGATAAATCACCGTACCAAATTTAGGGGGGTGCGCACTATCTCACAGTGCTGATGTGCAACTCAAAAATGAACTTCGTTCGGTCTTCTTACTCTAGTACAACTCAATATAGTTTAAGGAACAGTAGTTTACTACAGTACACAAGACTGTATTTAGTGCAGTTGGACAAGACTTGCAGGAAGAGATGCAGCTTTCAATAGCTGCGATTAATATAGTGGATACTAAAGGCCGCACTGCTCTAGCCTGGGCTGCCGCAAGGGGCGTTGAAGGAGTTATGCGGACGCTTCTTAACTTTAGCGCAGACCCAAACATTACTTGCGCAACTAGGAACTCCCCACTGTTACGCAGCGTACGGGCGCAATCACCTAGCTGTATCAAGCTACTTCTAGACCACGGCGCTAATGTACTTTAGAAAAGTGATCTAGGGTTCACTACTCTATATTATGCAGCATACTACAAAGATAAAGAGTTCTACCTGCTACCACTACTCGACGCAGGCTCACGAGTGAACGAAAAAGACAATTATAGGTGGACTGCCCTAGCAGCTACTGCTGAGTACGACCATATAAGCAGTGCAAGGGTGCTTCTTTAGCGAGATGCAGCTGTTAAGAGTCGCAACAAGAATAGATGGACCCCTCTTCTAAAGGCAGTAGCTTCGAACAGCTACGGTGTCTTAAAACTTTTGCTGGGTGCAGGAGCTAACTATCGTGCTCTCACCTATCGTGGTGAAACAGTCCTCTACTTTGCAGCGAGTAAGGGCGATTGCGAGACCTTAAAAATCCTTGCTAGAGCTTCTATAGAAGATCTAGACATTGATGCAACAAACCAAAAAGGTCAAAGAGCTGTGGAATTGTTGGAGACTCGTGCGTCCCAATCAGATCAGCTTGTGGAGATTTTCTCCGGTATAGCTCAGTGTCTACGAGACACACATGAGTGAGCCTAGGACTACATAGTTAAATATACTGCGGGCATGAGTGCAACTGTGACTTCGAGCACTTGAAACCAGTACGTCCTAAAAGCACAGGGCAACACGGAATTCCAGACATTCATCTGCCTGCCCCAGGCTAATGACCTGAGATGAAACTGACCCGTAGGGTTGAACGTCGTCGTTGGTGAAGTAAATCCTCGTGTTCACCGTACTTTGATGTGATCAATGCTATTTATAGTAATCGTTGCCTAAAACGGAGGCGCCAAATTGATATTTGAATCGGTCAAGCGCATACAGCGCTGAAGGAAGCTGTTATAAACAACCACCTGTAGACTGTACAACTAATGCTTACTCTAGACGCTATAACCTTTTACATCTTAAGATTTATTCTACAACCCTGTACCTAAGTAGATAAATAAACCTTGTTGTGAGTGTATTGTTAGAATTTTAGTAGCTAGAGCTATCTATACCTAGCCTACATTATAAGAAGAAGAATAGAAAATAATCATAAGAAAGATTATAATATAACACTACCTGTAAAGATAAGAGAAATATTTAGTAGTATAGAAGTGTATTCTAGAATACTAGTAGCTATGTATCTAGAAATAAGAAGAATCTATTATCTTTACTTATATCGAGTTCAATAGCTAAGAAATTTAAAGAATTTAGCTAGAGCTAGAAGAGTATAAATTTAGGTTGAAGAATCTATACATCTTAGTAGAGTCTGCGTTGTATAACTAACGTTTTTTACTGTAATAGATTGCTTTATTCTTGCCGGCAGAGCCTTCCATCTTCTTGCTCAGCCCATGCTTCGCTCCCTGCAGCAGTTCGTGCCCATAGTAGGTTCTGCGTGTCATACTTGTTCTTTATGTCTAGCAGTCGTGCGTAGTGGGACCCATAGAACACTTCCTGCCATTGTGGCTCTCGATAGTCGCCTTCATTGAGATATGCAGCGCTCGAATTTGACAACAAACGATCAAACGCGGGAATCAACACGTCAGTCATCAGGGCTTGATTGGCAAGGTTCAAGTCCCAGTCAATGTTGTTCCAGACTCTGTCAGATGTCAACCACGACTTCTCTCGTTTGTGCTGTATAACACTTACGTTCCCACGGTCAAGCTTACAACACCGCTTCTTAATCGAGGATTTACTGCGTTCAGGGTAGAATCTTTCAGATGTTTAGGAATCTCGTAGGAGAGACCTCCAATACCTGTTCCGTACTGATTGACGTCTCGCATGGTCTGTGTCAACTGCGCGCTCTGTGTAGAAAGCACATCGGCGGTGAGGACTCGGCTTCCAATCTGGAAATAGGCTGTCTCAGACGCTGGGACCATCGAACGATAGGCATCGTAGTAGGTTGCAAAGTCGTTTGATGTGTACGCTGACATGTATCAGTACGTTGAATACTACTCTTAATCACCTCACCTACCATAAGAGATGTTTAAAGCTTGGAGTTTGTCAAGCAATCCACCAAAGATCATGTCGAGTTGCTCCTTTGTACCTCCTGGCAGCATCGCAGGTGTCATGCCAAATCCTATCGATTGTACGACGTAGATGGATACCCCGCCAGCAGCCGAAAGAGAAGGAAGAGCTCCGTGGAACGCCTCCACAGCCTCGTAAAATTGATCTTGTGTTGTCTCAAGACTCGAAAACGTGAGGTTGGCTGCAGCTGTTCGCTCTTCTGGGTATGCTTTGATTGTCATTGACACCACTATGCCGTAGGTGCCACCACCTCCCCCACTCAAGGCCCAATAGAGGTCATTATTTATATCTTGACTTGCTTTCACCACCTTACCATCGACTGTCACGACCTCCCATTCGAGCACTTGATCAGCGCTGAAGCCATAACGTGAGGTCAGGGGACCAAGTCCACCCCCTTGAGTGTAGCCCCCTGCCAGTCCAACAGAAGGGCAGTTGCCGCCTACAATCACAAGGCCATGCTGGTGTGCTTCTTTAGTGGCGTCAATGGACATTTTACCTGCCCCAAGTTTGACGGCCTTCCCATTGTATCGATCAGATCTGTATGTAAGAACATCAAAGGCTTCCAAATGGTGCATCCAAAGGCCTAATGCGCCGGCTCCTGTGGACTTCCCAAGGTAGTCGTGACCTGTGTTTCTGATGACCAGCCGGATGTTGTTCTTCTTCGCGAAGTTGAACGTACTGATAATGTCTGAGATTTCTTCAACCCTTACTGCGTACTGAAGATAGGTTCCCTTGACGCACTGATCCTGTGGACTACTAAAGACATCGCAGCTTCGGTTCGCCCAAAAAGGGGCCATCACTGAGGAGGAGCTGCCGAAATGAACTGCTGGGTCGTTGTAGTTTGTCTTTAGGGCGGAGCAAAGCTCCGAATCAAACGTGGAACCATGGCAAACACTCCCGATTGGAGTTGTGTCTATCAGTCGGCCGTCGATGGTCGCATTGAATGAATCCCATTGGTTCAGGCTTGGCCAACATTCATACCCTGGAAAACAACGACATTCCGAAAGAGACGATCTTATGTCGGTTGTAGAAGGTAGGGAGAGAACGAATGACGAGGTAGCCAACAAGAAGGTGAATGTTTGTGTTAGCAATTTCATCCTCACTTGATGAAGCTCGATCTGATAGAAAGGCAAAGTTCTTGATGGCTTGTATTCTGTACAGAACGCAGCCGGAGCAGCGGCTTAAGTTGCCACGGAGCCAGAATGACACCAACGGTCTCGATACTCTACGATTCTCTCCGAGCCTATGCGACCCTCGGTCCACATCTGGAAAGCAGGCAGTGCAACATTGGTAGGATCTATCCGCCTCAGCCGCCTAGCTGCCGTTCCAAAGCTCCTTCCGGATTAAGCGTGTAAGGCGCCTGCAATGCTTGCAGCCATTTACCAACGCAACGGCATCAGAGACAGCATCGCGGTCCAAGCGCACCAAAGCTGCCAGGTCCACCTATCCTGCAGATTTCCTTTGAGATACAAGCATCGCCAGCCAACATATCCGCCAAACAAGCTGACTAAAGTTGTTGCGAACATAGTTGCTTGACAATGCAAGGCGCAGATTGGGCCCCAGACCGAAATGGCAATGGCAAGCGTCCAGCGTGCCGCTCGGTCGCCGAAAATAAGTGGAGCTGTTCTACGTCCTCGGACTTGGTCCCCTGCCTGGTCTTTCATATCCTGGACATGCATCGTTGTGAAGATAACGAGGCTGTAAATGCAAATCCAGCCGAATCCAGCCGCAGTGATGCCGGAGGAGTTTCCTGCGCCGCCTCCGCCCACCGAGACTTTGAGGGAACCCCAGTTGAAGACACCAAATCCCAGCGCGATCACTGCGTTACGTGTAACCCAGCTCTCATCGCTCGCCTTCAAATCGTTGTACACCCAGCAGCCCACAATAATGCACGCTGTTTCACTGCCCACACCGAGACAATAGTGGTTTAGAGCCAAGACGAGTGGAATAACGAGTTGCAGGGCTTGCCGCACTTCAGACCTGGTCATACGCCCGCTAGGAATTGGCCGCCACGGCTTGTTCAGCTGGTCCTCGAGAACAGACTCCCATAGCCTTTGGTTTGCAAGATCAAACACGAGGAGATTGGAAAAGTTGAAGAGTACGACCAGCGGAATCCGTACAAGTATTGAAATCCAAGGAGATGTTCCGGACACGAAGGGTAGCCCGGCGAGCGCAATGCAGGTTCCGAATATGGTATTTGGGAAAACGAAGGTAAGAAAGTCGTCTTGTGTGAACAGCCAGATATTTTGAACGAGTTTGTGAAGCGCTCTGAGGGGACAGAGTCCCTTCTTTGATAGTTCTGTCGGGACGATCTTGATGAAAGTGCTCTTGGCCATTTTCTCGATTCCACTTGTCTATGGTAGGTCTGTAAGGTATCATGTTCAACTGTCTTTAAGGCCACGAGCATCTGGCAGTACCTAACCCAATGGCCCGATAGCGAATCAAATTGCCGGCATCGTGAGCTAAGCGTGAGCTCTCCACTCAGCAGGGGTATCAGTCACAGCCAGAATTTCGGGCCTACTTCTTCATTACCTCGCCGCGGCGTGGCGCGCAGCTGTTGGATCGTACGTTAGCTATACTAGTCGCAGAAACTCGCATAGCTCATACACAGGGTCTTCTCCGATCATGCATGTACATATTTTGTTGGAAGTTTTCAGACTTGCAGGGAATGGACTTGAATGCGTCAACAGCCACTAGAGCTTGTTGTGATCCCACACCTAATTCGAGGATGCCGGACTAAATGGCCATCCTGTGTATCCGATGGTCATGATTGGGCTATTCTGGATCTCTTCAGCGCGGGCCGCAAGCTCCTCTACATCCCAATTTGCCCAGACCACTTTCCCATTCAGATATTTGTTCTTGGGTTGCGATAGCCACACGAGGAAATCAGCGGGCAGATTGGCTGTAAGGCCGTGTTAGTCACTTTTATGTACGAGATGAAATTTTCGACCATACCGTTGTCCATGGGAAGTTGCTTTGGATCTGCGCCAGAGCTCCTGAAAACGTCCGTCTCAATCATTCCTGGGTGTACGGTGCTCACGAAGAGGTTGGGGTTCTCTGCGGCGACAAATTCCAGGACCTTACTCTGGGCCACTTTGGAACTCAGGTAACCTGAAAGTCCTGGTGTGTACGCCGGTGGCATCACAAAAGCACCTGCAGTAATTGCATACAGTGCAGCAGCAGACTTTGCAGTTGGAATGAAAGTCTGGGAGGCAATGACAACAGACTTGACGTTAGTCTCATAGTGCTGCCACCAGTCTTGAAGTGAAGCACCGACAATGGGACTTGGAGTCAGCCTGTGGGCTGCATTCAAGATGAGAATATCCCAGGCGCCCACTGTTCCTGCGATCTCCTGCAGTCTGACTTCATCAGTAACTGATGCTGGGAAGATGTCAACTTTGGTCTCGGTCTTGATCAGTGCCGCAGTCTCCTGCAAGGCTGATTCTGTGCGCCCGATCAAGACCAGGCGAGCAACACCTGCCGTAGCGAAAGCGCTGGCTGTAGCGCGACCGATGCCACTTCCCTAGAAAGTGTTAGATGTATAAAGACGTCTGGGGGATATCCAGCTTACAGCTCCAGTGATGATCACTGTTTTACCAGCCTGACTTAAGGCTGGGTTGGCGGGGTTAATGGCGTCGTAGGTTGCATTGTGCCAAGTGGCGGTCGGTGAAGGGAACGGCGGCTGCATCGTAGAAGTTGGGCCGGGAATCTGTCTGCTAAGTTGCTGGTCCTGAATCTTTTGAAGCAATACTTTCAGGGGTTTAACATGTGTTACCCTGGCACTGTGCCTTATCACACCATCGTCAGCATCAGAGCCTTCGGTGTTTGCGGCGCAGCTTGGCTGCAGGGTTCATTATTATCATCCACGACTAGAAATGGCAAGGTTGTCCTTTGGCGGCTCAACGCTTATGCGTGAGGGGCACCTGCATTGATTACTCAGGGCGGTCAAAGTAATCCCGCACAAGGATGACTGTGTCGGTCGATGTTTGCAGCTGTGATGGTGTGGATTAGTGTCGCGGCACGGTCCGAACGATGGATCATCACGTTATGCGCTAGCACTCAAACTTGGTACGAAGTTCGGGCGCCTTAAATCCACGCAAGCATCGTATCTTACACCTATCAGATTCAATCTATACAGACGTGCCGGGTCCCGCTCATCATACCGGCCAACCCCCTGCCCTTTCCCGTGTCCTCAATTGAGCATGCACCTCTGTGTGCACCTCGGTCTCCGTCCACAAAGGATCCTTGTTTGCTGACATCGTTGACCCCTCACTTTCACTTAGCTGCGAGAAATCCTTGCGAACGCGCACACCCATCCTGCGGCTTCCTATTGTTTCCAACGGGTATCCGTTTTCTGTTGAAGCTCTGGATACCCACGATAACTTTACCGAGCTTACTAAGCTCCGAAACGCTGGTGACAACAGGCGAGTGAAGATCGTGCTCATCATTGGCAAATTGGCAGCCAAGATACCCAGCCAGAGCTCGAGATGGCTTTGAAGGCCTATGGTGAGGAGCATATAGCTCCAGTCGATGGTCTTGGTTGACTCGACTGTAGTGACAATGCGCCAGGCAGAAACAGCTACGACACTAGATTTCCTCCTCAGTATATGTGGTAAGCTTGTCAATGACAGGTACTTACGCCAAGCCGAGGCTGAACAGACCTGTTACCAGCACCTTTTTCTCTGTTCCCATTTGCAAATTCCAAACGGCCGGCATTGGTATGATGACGATCGCAAGATCCAGTACCATGTTGACCGAGACTGACGCAAATTCCTGTCTCTGTATAGGATGGCAGTTGGTCATGGCGACCACAGGATCGAGAGCCCATGCAGCGGCTGGATAGCTGCAAGCTGTCATAAAGATGGGGATGAATACGACCGCGTATGCTGCCGAGCAGCCCATGGCGACCCACACAGCGATGCGCACACCACTTGGTGGGAAGATGTGCGTATACATCCACAACACTGCCATCTTACAAGTGACTGTAGCGATGGTCCATGTAATACCAGATGAGAACTGGATTCGGTGCTGAAACGATGCCTCCTCCGGAGTCAACTCTGTATAATGAGCCCCGAAATTGTATGGAAGCGTCATCCATGTGGTGACTTGCATGGCCATGAGGCTCGCCTGGGCTGGTCAGTTGAGGTGGCCCGTGACGTTGCTAATCACTCACGAAAGACAAAGTGACGAGGAAATCATCACCGCGAAGGCGCCGTTTCTGCAACCGATACGCCCAAAAGCGCCCTACGAAAGATGCTGTTGTCAAGCAAGTGAAAACAATCATCCATACGTTGAAATCTCTTCCTCGCTGAGTGGTCGGCATCTTGAAGGTTGGTGTGTTGTGTAATTGTCGCGGCTGGACCTTCGTTCTAGTATGTCGCCACAACGGCTGCGAGCCGTCTGAACGATTCCCGTTTCTGACGAACTACTACGAACATTCCTGTTTCTTATCGGGCACCGAACGACTAGACAGTGCGTGAAATGAGAGCACGGTACTCGTGCTGACACCAACGCCGCAGACCTGCCCGCCTAAGTAAACCCTGCATCTATTCCAAACACTGCACCAATACATGTAACCACATACTCGGGTCCCGCCCTCTTCTTCTGAGCTTTAATCCCAGCGATTTCGTGGATTAATCTGTTCAAAGCATCTCTTGCATCAGGACTTCGCGACCCGAAGTCACACTGCCACGATGCTGTGCAATTGGAAATCTCTCGCTCTTTCTTTCCTCGCGATCGCCCTGCGACCGGCATCCTCCGCCTCGGTCTCAGCGTCGCCATCGTGTTACTGTTTTCCAGGAGACTCATGCTGGCCAACGATCAATACCTGGGCCGACTTTAACAAGACCATTGGTGGACGCTTGATCGAGACCGTACCCATAGCAAGCGTCTGTCACGGCAAGTCTTACGGTGCGGCTCAATGCAACACTCTCAGGGACAACTGGAACTTTCCCGAGACACACCTCCCATCATCATCGTCTATGATGGCTCCGCTCTTTTCCAATGACAGTTGCAATCCATTTTCAACCCCAGACTCACCATGTACGCTTGGCAATTATGTCAGTTACGCTGTGAGAGCCAAGGATGCGTCAGACGCTCGTAAGACATTGCTGTTCGCCACGAAACATGGCCTCCGCTTTGTAATCCGCAATACAGGTCACGATTACAACGGCAAGTCCACTGGTGCTGGCGCGCTGTCTGTCTGGACTCGGGATCTCAATTCCATCAAGCTTGTCAAGTCGTACCGCAGCTCCGGGTACAATGGCCGCGCACTGCAACTGGGCGCAGGTGTTGAAGTGCAAGCAGCTTACGCATACGCAGCTGAACACAATGGTATTGTTGTTGGCGGAAACTGTCCCACCGTTGGCATAGCTGGCGGGCTCTCGCAGGGCGGTGGTCATGGTCCATTGGCCACCAAGTTTGGGCTCGCGTCAGACCAAGTACTCGAGTGGGATGTGCTTACTGCATCGGGTAAAATCATTACAGCGAGTCCCAAGAAACATGCTGACCTTTACTGGGCGCTCTGTGGTGGAGGCCCGGGTACCTATGGAGTGGTTCTGTCCATGACTGTTAAGCTGCATGCGCCTACGAGCTTTTCTGCTGCGAATCTGATGTTTGCTGCGCCTACAGATGAAGCAGGTATCGCAAACTTTTGGGACGCTATCAAGACATTTGCGCAGTCGCTGCCAGCCATGGTTGATGCTGGGCTTCAGGTCACTTTCACTCTTGCACCTGGTGCCTTCCTCGTCTCGCCAGCGACTGGCGCTGGTGTGCCCAAGAACACCACTGACAAGCTATTCAAAGCCACTCTGACTAAGCTTGACGCGGCTTCTATTCCATACCAATACTCTGTGCAGGAATTCTCATCTTTCCTTGATAGTTACAAGGCGAACAACTTGCCCGGAGCGAACGTTTCCGACTCCATTCTTGGTGGGCGCATGCTTCCACGCTCAAGCGTCCAGGCAGACATCAACGTCTTTATCGCCAGCCTCAAGTCTATCTACGCATCGAATTTCGTTTTTGCTGGTATCGGACTGGATGTTAGCCAAACGCCTGCCAACAAAGTCGCAGCCAATCCTTACTGGCGTAAGGCGCTAATCGTCGGTGTGTTGGGAACGTTCTATAACTACACGGACTTCAATTCCAACATCGAAGCCCAGAAGTACATGACGACTACACTGATGCCCCAGCTGGATAGGCTGACCAAGGGTGAGGTTGCCGCGTATGTGAATGAAGCAAATTTTCTGGAGCCAAACTGGCAGCAAGTCTTCTATGGCGTCAACTACGACAAACTGGATCAGATCAAACGGAAGTACGACCCAAAAGATACCTTCTATGCGCTTGGCGCGGTGGGCAGCGACCGATGGGTCCAGCAAGCAGGCGGCAAGCTGTGCCGGACCTGAGGTTGCTGACCAGGTCAAGGAATGTCCCAATTTGTCAACAGTCTCGGTGCTAAGCCCGCAGTCTCTGTGGATTGCCGTAACTATGGCTCGGTCCGGTGACCACAACTTTGATTTGGTGGGGACCCTGCACGGCTTAGATACAATGTTTTTTAGCCTTGGCAGAGCAATCTAATGCGGGTACCTACTTGGACGTAATCTCCATAAGCGTGCATCCTACAGCTTTGTGTTTCTATCGCCCTGCCTCTCTTGCGATTTGATTGCGTGCCGCCGTCACATCATCCCATTGGCCACGCGTTGCTAGTTACAGCCCTGTCGCCTCGGCCATTTCAGGGTGCTAACCTAGCCCGTTCAGACAGTTCTCCGAAGGATTCAATATCTCGGTGGAATCTCCTAAAGGAGTCTCATTCTGACGCGTAGAGTGAATGGCTGCCGTTCCCGACCAACATGTTGGATCCCTGACTATGCTACATCCTACATTAACTCGTCGGCCTTCGAAAAACCCGACGTGACCAATGAACGCCGCATCAATTCAGCTGCAAGCGCATATTGATACTCGAGATAGATGCTTGATGTTCGGCTTCTGATAGGATTCAGCTGCTACATGGCTCACAACGCTCCACATCCAGTCTAAGACCCTCGCCTCTGCAGCAGAAACCTGGAGAGGTGTAGGCAGGACCCACTCCGCAAGATAGGTAGAAAATTGCCAATCATCAGCCAGATTATTCACCAACACAGTCCGAGGTGGGATGACGAAAGTAATCGAGCACCTCATCGCTGCTTCGTCAGGCGTAGCAGCTCATCAATACATCTTCATCCAGGGAGAATGGCACCTGCACGTCCCTGAGATTCTCCTAAGCCACACTCTTGCTCTCACCCTCACCAGCCTCCTCTTCTCCGCCGCCCACCTCTTGCCCCTCCTCATTACCTACGTTTCGGGACTCTTCACCAGCATCACCCTGTACAGAATACTCTTTCACCGCACCCGCCACTTCCCTGGCCCGCGCCTCGCCAGCGTAACCAAGCTCTGGCATGTCTTCCAGTCGCGCAACTCAACAAACTACCTCGTCCTGCAAAGACTGCACGAGCAGTACGGCGACCTAGTGCGCACGGGACCAAACGAGATCACCATCTTCCGCGCCGATGCGGCAGAGCTGCTCGATGGGTATAAGAACACCAACACGCGCGATGTATGGTACGACATTCTGCACCCCCGCAGAGCGCTGGTATTCGCGCGCAATAAAGAGGAGATGCGAGTGTTACGGGGTAGCTGGAGCCGGGCCGTCTCATCGAAAAGCTTGAATGAATTCACGCCGCGGATATTGCGCCTCGCAGATGGAATTGTCGAGTGTATTAGCTCCCGAGGAATGGGTGCACCGGTGCTGCTGAACGATGTCATGTCGTGGTTTGCGTTCGATGCTATGGGGGAGATTACCTTTGGAAAAGATTTTGGTATGTTGAAAGAACAGAGTAGTAAGAGCGACTTGTTGCATCAGCGGCAGGCGCTTGCACTGCTTGCACCATTGAACGATGCGAGTTGGATCGCGCATGTGGGATTCAGGTTGTTTCCGTGGCTTGGTGCGGTGAAGGGGTGGTGGGCTGCTGTTGCCTTTTGCGAAGAGACTATGAGGCATCGTATGGCGGTGAGAGTTCTCTACTGAAGATGCTTCGCAACCAGACTGATGGGGAGTAGACAGAGACTACTAAGGTCGACATGGCGCAATTCTTCATCGAAGAGCACGACAATGCTTCGACTGGCTCTGCTTCGTACCGAAGGAACGTGCTCATGGGCAACTCCATTTCTGCTATAGTCGCTGGATCAGATACAACTCGCGCAGCTCTGATTGGTATCTGGTACTATCTCCTCAAACACCCGCAGCACATATCTCTCATCCGCACTGAGCTTTCAAGCATCGATCTCAACAGAGATGTCAATGCGCTCGCGGGCTTACCACATTTGAATGCCGTGATCAAAGAAACCCTGCGTCTAGCTCCGCCTGCCATGACAGGGAGCTCGCGAATCACCGGCGACGAAGGGCTGTGGGTAGGAGGCGTATGGATTCCAGGTCGGACGAAAGTCACCAGTCCGAAATTCGTGGTTCAAAGGCGTAAGTCACATTCTAGGCATCACTCTTCACGTCATCTCATTAGACCTGCGTAGTGCCATCAGCTTTCGTCGAGCCAAACGAGTTTATCCCCGAGCGCTGGACCACAAAACCGGAGCTCGTCCTCGACGCAAGAGCGTACGCGCCGTTCAGTGTGGGACCGCATCAATGTATTGGTAAAGCGATCTCGCATCTAGAGCTGCGTGTCGTTACGGCCAAGCTCCTTCTAGCCTTCGACGCGAGCTTCTCATCGGAGCCGGGACAAGATCCCAGCGCGTTTTGGAGGGATATGAAGGACCAGGTCACCATGATGCCAGGCGAGCTGTGGTGTGTGTTCGCGGACAGGAAGACATAACATGTACATACATGTGGTATGGAACAAGAATCAAAAGAGGTGTTCTCAAATGAACAAGATTATCTAGAATTTCAGGTGACCTCTACACGCACAAGTATCAACACGTAAAGTACTAGAAATCTATGCTTTCTTATCTAAGTAAATTTTGTGTCACCTAACCTGTCACTTTCACCGTTAACTGGCTATAGCTAGCCAATTAGATCCTCTTACTTGTCTATGACGTATTTATGATAATTGTCTTCTAAATCCGAGAGGGGTGCGCACATCGTTGCAGGCACCAATACAAACAACCAAATCTTCGTGGTCACTTTGTCCAGAAACCGAACGCTGGGACTGGGCTTTGCCACCAGCAGGGGCCGTTCTCAAAAGTTAAACTCCAGCCTAGAGCCTCGAATGGGGAAGAGCCTTACGGATACCCTGGACTACAGAGATTTGCTTCACATTTACTGTATCAGTAGTATCAAACAAGTCATGCCCACCTTGATGTTCCTTAATACCGTCGCCGGGATACCCCACCACCCTAAAGCCTCGATTTCTCCACCCTAGAAGCTGGATGCCTCTCATCAATCCTCGGCAACTTGTCACTCCAAGTCCTCCCATTGCGCATAAACACTCTCCTCCAATCCGTCGGATTGAGCGGCGCCTGATCCCACCTTCTGCCCCTCTCCGTCTTCGCGTTGACTTTCGCCCTTCTCCCCTCTGCGATCCCACTAGCAGTCGCGACTTCCCTACCCCTCTCCGCACCAAAGTTACTTGGGATCGCTTGACTGAATTCCTTCGCACTGACTTCCAGCAGCGCTTCCGTATCGGCTTTGACACGGTCGGCGAGAAGACGGAGAGACGATTCGGTGCAGTGCGAGGCAGTGCGGCGTTGCCAGTATTCCAGGAATCGGTAGCCGTGACCGAGCATGCCGCACATGGCGCCTGCGGAATGAAGAAAATGGCCAATTCCGAAGGAGTCGCCTGCTACAATGCCGTTTGTAGCGATGCGTGCGTCGGTACCGATACGCTCGATGAGACTGAATGGTTTGGGACCATAAACCATGGCTACGCGGCGGAGCTCGTCGGGCGATATTTCGAGCACGAGAGAAGCTTGCGAAATGTAATAGTCGTACAGCAGAAGTTGAAATGCTGCAAAGTATTCGGCGGAGTCTTTAACGGTGTTGGTGGTGACGAGACCGCGTTCGACTGGGCATAATGATATGTGTTCGGGAACCTCGACGATGGTCCAAGCAACTCGCGGGTCGCCTTCGTGGCCAACCGTGATCTGTCGTACCCATGACTCGTTGCCATGCTGGTCAAACTCAGAAGCAATGCGTCGGCGTAAACGTCCGTCCACAAGAATGTTGAACTGCCCAGCAATGAAATCTGCTTGCGCTACTTTGGCGCCTTGACCATCGCCGTGATCGACTTCGACGTCGTGTTGCTGGAAGCCTAGTTGCTCCGCCTCGCGACAGTTGATGCCCGTTGCCATGCTGAAGAGTTCGGGTACACCAAGATCAATGAAATCGCTTCCAGGCGTGCGAATTCGTTGTAGGTCGTTATGGTATTGGACCTCTGTAACTTCTTCGATTCGGATCTGGACTCTGCCGCAGGGAAGATGGACCAGTCCGCTTCCGTCTTGCACCACGCGATGTTTCGTGAACAGGCGACATCTTGGGGTCTTTCCGGCGTTCAGATCGATCTTCTCGAGCGCTTCTAGATAACGGCGGAGAAGGAGTTGAATGGAGAACGCTGCGGCCTGAAATGTAGAAGGGCCATCAAGAACCTCCCGCAAGTCTGTCCGAATCTTGGTCGGACATGGATGTTCTGGAATACTTGGCGGAGGCACAGTGGTAACAGTACGATGCGGTTTGCCGTCCTTCCAACGGTCGTCGATATATTCGATGTTGTGGATCTCGCCAACCATGTGCAATTCTTTCTCGTAACCTTCGATGATGGCGCCCGGTATGATATCCCGGGATTTGGTCCTTGGATGGTAGAATAGATCGGCCAAGATGAGGAGCGATCCATCGAGTCTTCTTGGTAGGTTGTCCAGTCCGTATCGATCCAGCATCATTTTGTCGATAAGCCCCAGCTGATGGTACATGTCTTGACGAATGTTCCAGTGCACTCCGAGAAACGGATCACCGCGAAGGTCGACACCAACGGCGCGGCGGCCCATAGCTACGGCCCATAGCATCGCCAGCATGTTTGTGCCTCCAAGACCGATTGCGACGAAGTCAGCATCTTTGACTCCTGATAGCGTGGTTGAGCGACTGCCGCCGGGAACCTTGACGTTCTGAGTCCGTTCTTGAGCCAGGTACTTATTAGTGGAGAAGATATTGCTATTGCTGGACGCCATGAAGAAGATGATGCAAAATCGAAGGGGACCGGTAAGAAGGCCCACGACGGGTGCAGCCTTCTTTAAGAACTGCAAAAACCGACGTACCCGCCGGTGTATCGGGTGCGAAACGGAACATTCAGATTGCAGCGACGACTTCCCACTATCGTACATCTACCCCGTAAAGACCCTGAAGGCCTGCCACGCTGAGTCTAGGTTCCCCACAGTTGCTAACTCAAGACGAAGTACTCTAGTTCGCATCTCATCCATGCGATTGGCAGCGTGGGGCGGCAGGCTGCAACGTAACGTTCATTGGCGCAACAATATTTGTTTCCTAACAAGCGTGAATCCTTCTATGCGTGCTCATGCAAGGTTGTGTGGTTACTTCGGTGCGATGGGCCGGCAGCAATGCCACAAATGAAGATTGTAATGCCACTCTCGTCGGTACAGTGGGGAAGTAATGGTAACGCATGTTGATTCGGAATACCATGCATCGTCAAATGAACAGGTGACGCTCCTATAGGCGGTAGCCAGGTTGCAACACGACTATAAACGTGTTTCTACAGTGCATTCAAGTGATAAAATATGAAACTGGAGAAGAGAGTAAGCGAGGTATTGGAGGCTATGTGGTAGCGACAATTAGTGCATTTCTGGGGCCGTCTTCTTTCTTTCTCTAGGAGTCAGGCTACGCACAGCAATGTGCTTACAACCTTTCCTAAAATACGCTTGCTTCAAGCGGACGCCTTACTTGAGGCCCGCCACGCTGTCTAAAGCGGAGCCTGAATATTGATGTACGTATGTAGTAAGCGGCACATGCGGCAATTCATGCACCGTGGATACGCGAGCATTACGGAGGACTAGGATGATTGAAAGTGTCGTGTTTAGTGTGTATCAGATTGTCTACGCACATGCGCAGTGATGGGGCTGGGCCAAGGACAGTTGCGATGCGTTGCTGCTGCAAGGCACAAGTGGACGAAGGAATGAGGCTCATTCGACACGGTGGAAGACGTGTAAGGCTTGGCAGTACAGGGGGAGGCTCTGAGGCGCACAGACGACAAACACGGCGCTCTTTGCTTAGCGCGCGACTGCGTCCTCTCTAAACCTGACAATGGACAGAACAATGTTCCAACTTTTCGCCCGTCATCCCCTCAATTATGTTCCCCACCATAACCTGGTCTCGCAAAGAGGTTGGAAGCACGGCCTCGCGCTCAAGGCGCCTTGTCCACGTCTCTATAGTGCGCCCGTTGGCGAAAATGCTTGCCACCGAGCAGATGCGCATTGTTGGTGCAAAGCCTTGCGCAATGAAACGGCCAACAGAGCGGAGAAGCTGAGAGCGCTGGGAGCAGAAAAAGCGTATCCAGAATACGACCCATTCGATCTCCAACAGGTGTCGCTGATGGAGAAATGGTACGCGAAAGGCCCTCCACCGCTGTCCGAGTATAGATTCAGTTTCGGTAAATACAAAGGCAAACGGCTTCAGGATGTGCCGGATGTGTACTTCACAAAGTACCTGATACCTCGGCGAAATGAAATTCATTATGCAGGAAATGTCAGGGATTACATTGTTGTTGCTGCACTCGATGAGCACTTGAAGAAGAACCCGGATCTCAGGAATCAAGCTGGCCCCAGGAAATCATCAGTCCGCGAAGGTGGTATCGCGGCAAAGCCCAAGCGGAAGGAACTTTGGCTGGTGCCTGGAAAAGGGGAAGTATGGAAATGAATCCGGCTACGCCTTTCCTGGAAGATGTTTCTAAGCACGATTGCCTTGGATCCTACGAGCGCTGAACTAGCGCGACATCATGGAAACCACCATCCGGCCTTTATCCGCAAATTCGCTTCGATTTGATACAAGGAAGCCACCAGGGGAGCTGAAGACAAGGTTCCCAAATGTGAACGCTATATGTATGTGAACGCTACATGTAGGGCGGATCCGCATAGGGCGAGTGCGAGAATAGAACCTCGATGTCATTTTGTCGATGGCGCCAAGGTAATCCTGTAAGCGGATCGATGGGTACGGGAAAATCAAATCCAGTCTCATGCTCAAGCTGGCTTTTGGAAGATCTTTGTACAAAGGTGTCCAAAGGCAAAGAGGGTAGTTGTGAATCAGTGCTAGGTGTCTCCATCATAGAGGCAAGACTTCCATTGTGTACCAAAAGCACTACAGCTCCTCGTTCGAACCAGTTCTCAGGGGATAACGACGTCCGCTTTCATCGTTGAAGAAGTCCACAGACAGTAGCAAAGAGCAGTGTATCAGTGGCGTTCCGGGGGCTTGTAGGAGAATTTCAAGCTAGGGCAAGATTAGAAGGCAGTCCTCATGCCAGCAAACCGCTTTGGAGGCCTGATAGAGCGTTTCCAGGAAGTTCTGCTCAAAAGGCTCGCTCCTTGAGTTGGAAGAAGATGGGCTGTGGTCATATCTAGTAGAGAGTCTAGACCGCTATCACTTCGATGGTGGGAGGAACAGGCCCTTTAATTGTCCGTCAGCTGGGTGCAATCAGTTCTTCTAGAAGGCTGGAGAGTGAACTAAGCATGCAGCAGAAGTACACAATCAAGAGTGGATGGGGCACGACCGCTTTCAAGTGCCCCCTCAAGCAATAAGAGGTGAGTTTGAGCAACGCGGAGCGATGTTAGCAAGAAAAAGAGAAAGGATTTGGTAGGATGCTAGAGCTATCCGAGAAGAATGGAAGAGGGGAGGTACCGAGCAGTAGGGTCAAATTGAGCATTCCCTACTGGAGAAGCCTATGTCGATGAGCGCCTTGCGCATTGGAAATATCTGCAGAAGCTGAGCAGAATCCGCCAACTCTAAGAAAGCATTGATCGTGCTTCACGGCCCAGAGGAATCAACGCATTTACTTTGCTGTCAGTAATTGATCTCTAAAGTTCCAAGATACCGTCAAGGAAACGAGCACCCGTCACATCGCAAGATCCACTTTTACTGCCGCCTGCCCAGATCATACAACGCTCGTAGAAACGTGTTTCCACAACGCCCTTCCAAGAACGGGTCGGTCACGTGTATCTTAGAGAGTACTGCATCCGGTTACAGCCCTGAGATTGGGCGACTTATACATAAGGATGAAACCTGAGCTAAACCCCATTCCTCTAGGAACAACGATGGCTCGGGGTAGATACAAGAATCATATGCGATATGTCCGGGGATGATATAGTGATTGTAGGGTCAGGCGGTCATGCTTGTTTCCCAATTAGTACTACCTCGGCGCACAGCGCTATGCGCCAAGAACCGGTGAGCACATCAGCCGTTCACCTCAAGATCGTACTGCAGTCGCAGCGATCCTGCACTTAACATCTTAGTATAGGCAACAGCATCGCTGAAATTTGACATAGCGACCGTCTCAGCTGCGCCTCATGTTTACGTAAGCTCGTATTTGTACTTGGATCCGAAAACCGGGTTGAAACAATGACAATTCAGGATGAACGAGAGAGAATCGTTCTTGACCACAGACAGTCACATGCAGAGGAATCTTGTCTAGACTGTTCTAACTTTGGCTGACCGGACATTGTAAAAGACGAATGAGGATCCGACGCCTCACTTTGGTTGTGAGAGAGCCAACCATTGTTGCCGATAAGGAAGCCCTGCGGATGGAGCGACCTGTCTGCATACCAGGATATTGCATGTCGCATACCTGGCAAACTCTGGTTGCTCACACAAACCTCGTTGAAAATCTCAATTGGCTGTTCCCAAGACATCATATGCTGGATAAAAGCCACGTAGTGAGCCAGCCGAGTTCGATTGCAAACGACAACGGATTATGTCCAGGTCATGCTCAGCACTTGCAGCACGCGAATGGAGATGCACTATATATGTGCCACAAGATTCGTGGTATATTAATTTGAGCCATCATAATTGATCCATTTCTTCAACGTGATCAGTTCGGGGAAGCCGTTGAACGCAAAAGAACAAATCGGAAATAGTTCATCCAAAGATACGGCTGTACTTGTCGTCCCATTCCCAGATCGTCATGGTCTCTCATACGCAGGCCCAGACTGGGGAGTTTGATCTGCTCACGCGCCAGAAGGTGTCTCAGCTTCTGAGGCCCATATCGTTCCTCCCTTCCATCAGAATCGAGGAAGACTGGCACCCATGGTCAGTCAAAAATGTTCAAAGACTTGATTTCCCACTCATGAGGATATGGGACATCTTTTCTGGAAGTAATCCAGACGAGGATTCAAGGATGCTTTCAAGAGCACCTAACGAAGTACTCGACACAAAAAAAGCGCGTAAGGACTCTCTCGCCTTTCATCTGCATCACCGCAATTGGACCGTTCCTACGCCTTACGTCTCCTTCACATCATCAGCCAATGCGCTTGAAGAGCTTGCACACAGAAGAAAAGAAACCCCCAAGAGAGGGACGCAATACCTCACCGTTATCGATCCTAGCACTCGCATTAAAAACGGTCTACCAACTCTCGACGTCGCGGCTGAAATGAAGCATTATTCTATTCCAGGCCCATACGGTCAAGGAAACCAATATTATATCAACCACTACGTCTGTCTGTGGGAAGTGACCCCAGATGAGGTCGTGGGCCGCTGGCCCTGGGACGAGCTGGCAGGCTTGGAAAACTGGTATGAGAACGTCATCATGCCAGAGTTCGATCGGTTTAGAACGGAAGAGTGCTCAGTGCCTACTTCTCCCGTTGCTACTGCATCAATACCTGCGCCTTCTGCTGTTCCCGCTACAGCATCAACATTCGACATGTCAGCGCTTAGACAAACGCTACCTGGTTAGCCTTAAGTTGACCAGAAATGACCCTGTTTTTATTCTAAGTCTCTGAAGAGCGGTTTAATGACATGACATGGCGACTTAAGAGGCCGGATAGTTTATTAAAGGAGTACAAATCTGGAGAAAATCTGCTGGAGACGCTTTTACTCATGCAAGAACCACTTCCACACCTTCTTCTCTGCGTATCACTGTGGCTCTTAAGTGACTCTTACCTGCTTCCTTGAGATCTTCAAGAATCTCTGAATCGGTCTTTCCACTCGCGCCAGCAATGTTCTCAAGGACCTCTTGAGACCCCGCTATCTGTGCAAAAGCGGACCACGCATTTCCCATGAGCGTCAAGCGAGTCTCCTGAACAAAGAGCACTAGGAGTCCAGCAATGACAGCGATGTGTGCCGCAAGCACCCACATGAGCATTGTCAGACCCAGATGGTCTTGAGGGTGAAGAACATTTTCGAAGAATGAGAGTGTGATGTTGTCTAGTCGATCAAAACCCGGCTGCTGGCCATAATAATTGGTCATCGAGAGTATCGTAATTAGAGAGGATACAGCCCACTCCACGGAGGTAGAATTAAGTGCGTCGCTGAAGATAGCAGACAATGCTGGATTTGCAGATACGATCCGATTAGGTCGATCTTGCTCACTGAAAGAGCGGAGGAGAGTGACTGGAGGAGCGCCAGTTAGAGAAACAGTCCAGTTTGCAGGCAGCGGCACACTAGCTTCGGCAGCTGAGCTGCTACCAATGTCACTTTGCACTAACGGTCGTCGATATCGTGGAGAGAGGTCACCGGTGTAGCTCTTGGGTTTCGGCATCTGTAGTAACTGGCACATACCATTCTTTGCAACAGGGAAGAAATAGGCAAGCACGCTCTGGGTCAGAAAGGGTTTGGTCGAGTTGGCGTTGTACTCAAGTAATGGCTCCGACTTGTTTATCTTACTGACCATGTTCACGTCAAGAATGGCTGCGTCCCAAGGCGCGAAACACAGCGTAGCCGAAGTAGACTTGTCGTGTCCAACTTTCGAGGGTAGATCAGACCAGGAATTGAGGGGCTTCGTCGAATCTCGTGAGCCTAGAAACACAAGAAAGGCAATCCCACACGCTATAGAGCCATCAAACTAACTGTTCAAGGATCCCATAAATCGTCCTCGGGACTGCGCTAACTGGCAGATGGTTATTTGATCGTTGCCGGCTATTGTGCACGCGAATGGCGTAAATTCAATGTTCTGTAGCATTGTGGCATTCTTCGAAGGTTTCACCAGTCCGGTGATCTAAGTGTGCGCTGTCCCGTTCATCTCCATAAACACAGAGGCCTGGCAGGATACTCTAGTATCGAGGACCAGTGAATTCTCTGGATAGGTAGATAACTTCTGTCGTGACTCCGATGCGTCATAAGGAAGAAAAGCCCGCAAGAGCAAGCCTGTGTCTGCTATGCCGTCTTGAGCGGAAGTGACCGGCTCATGATACTCTCCAAAGGCCTGGAAAGAGGATTGGTTTGTCGTCCACGCGAAATCTCGTGGAACCTTTTCAGTAAAGGGTGCATATGACAAGCTCGTCCGTAATTCTGAGGTATCTTGATGAGCCACCAGTGGTCCTAGCTTCAGGTCCGACAAGAGCACGGTTGAGGAGAACTGGAGCGCGCTCGTCGTCAGGACCAGAAGCGCGCCGACTATATACAATCTATGGTGTTGCTTGTGGCGTGCTTGAGATTGCCAGACGTCTCCCACTACACAGCGGACGAAAGACTATGGGCTTGTCGACCCTACGCGCATCGGAGAGATGTTTGCAACTTGGCTTAATTGTATTCCGACATGGGATTCCAGATATAACGAGGCAAGGAACACAGTCCCAATGGCGGCTTGTAGGTCAACTGCAGTCCTCAGTAATAGTGCTGCGACAGCTATCGATCGAGTGACCCATCCATCTACCATTATGAGATTCCACGTCGTAATGTTGGCTTGTCCGAACCACAAACATAGCAGGAAACTGCACAAAAGAAACTGTACAACCGTCGTTGCTGTGAGAATGCAGAGAGAGCTTAATCCTAATCGTTTAATATCCTGCGCCGTAGGTGTAATACCTTCAATGCGGGATTTGGTCTGTAGTCCAGTTTTTTGGGTCAAGGCGCCCTCGAATAGTAACTGAGTGCTTGAGGGTCTGTCAGCTTGCATCTTCTTGAAGCTGGTTTGACACTCACTCGTCAATTGAACTCCATTGCTTTCTTCGCGATCCGAGAAACTTTCGATAACATAGCCAAAGTGCCAGTGTAATCGTAATAACAATAAGAAATGCGATCGATACGCCGGTGGATGCAAGTGCATCCGTACGGCCAACTTCCTTGGAGTCTGCGATCAGGGAGCTCAGGATGGTTGGCCCAGCACTGATAAGTGCGATAGAAGCTGTCGTCATGAGCTCTAGAGTGACGTTGAGACTGAAATCGTGCTACATCGGCGCTTGCATGTGCTTGCAGGGCTTAGGCACTAATCTTGGTGTCTTTGAGCGCGGCTTCAATCTCAGACGCGCAACAGATTTCTCTAGATAATGCTTGTTGCCGTTCTTGTGCTCGCTGGACCTCACGAGGCTTCTGGTCTTGCCCGTAAACGCTTTTCAGAAGCTCTTGTATTTGGATCCCGGCAATTGATGCGCACACGGAGTGATGGCAGCGGTGGCACCATGATAGGTGGGAGTGTCGGTGAGGAAAGAAGGAAGGACGAGAACGTCAAATTTCACGACATCATGCCAAGCAAAGGAGCTAATATCGTACAGCACACCCAGCTCAAAGCACACTCTATCTGAAGCAGGTGCTTTGACCTTTTCGATTGTAGCTCCCTGTTGATATGGATTCGACAGGATATTCTCGACACGATGAATCCAACCCGCCTTGTCGGATTCCCCGTCCTCGTCCCACCTCTTGCCCCTCTGAAAAATACATTTCCCTCACAAACGCCCCATCCACCGCATCAATACCTCAGTATCTACCCAACAGACTACTAGCCGCGATTGTCTCCTCCAGCTTCGCGTCGTGGGAGCATTGGATGCAACATCCCACCCTGTCCAGGATCGCCGCTCCATCATCGTCCATGCGTAGTCTCCAGACTGTTCCTGCTACTCGATATGGCAATCAACGTCGGGGAATCCTAAATTAGAACTACATGGCGGCTTACACACAAGTTCTCAGAGCTCTCTAGATCCACTCTTGCAGTCGGAAAACTCAGGGTCCCTTTTTGTGAAGCAGACCGTGCGCTAGACGTTGCTGAATCGTCCCATAGCTAGTTACCTGGCATCGGCTTCCCACAGGTTACAGCTGCAAGTCGAGACCGAATTTATTCCAGGCGCCGGCTTCGGAGCAAGAACCACAAGGTTGCGGATCTTGAGGACGAGGTATGATGGCTACAAAAGAACGACACATGTGAGATCTATGAGCAGTTGATGGTACGCACGTTATGGTCTGGGTTATGCAATTCCGCATCACTAAGCAAGGTTGCACGAGGGGACGATGAGAATGTTTGGTACTTCTTTGCTTTGTTTACATGAAGGTGCTACCACAAATTCTTACAAAACCTGACAGAGAGTCAGTGATAGAGGGGGCTTGACAGAGAGTCAGCTAGCGGTTCAGGTGAACGCTTTTCGTCTTTGCAGGAAGCCTTTGTGGAATGTGGAAACCACATTTATCCGTGCAAGACACTATCGATCGGGGCCATGGTACCCCGCCTGGATTTGGGCAGGACGTTCGTCAGCTTGAGTGGCATCTTGCGACCCAGTGTTTGATGTGAACTGCGCTTGCTGCGGCCGACGAGAACGAGTGTCTGTAGAAGCCATGCTTTGTACGCCTCTGGGGCGCTTGGTCGCGTTTGCGTGAGCATGACCATCACGCTGGCGCTTCTTGTTGCTGCTCGGCTTGTCGGATGGGCCAGGAGAGTCTTCACTATCAGATCCTGTCATCCATTTTGCGATGAATTCTTCTGGTGTTGATACAGCTTCCATAGGAATCGCCCTAGACTTGCGCTTCTCACTTGGATGAGCAATCACTCGATTAGAAACCGAGTGCTGAGGGTGCTGGGTGTTGAGGCTGTACGCAAGCGTGGTTATAGCATCGTTATGATCGCTCTCTTTCCCGATGTCTGACCGTAAGCCAACAGGTACTTGGACCGTGTTGGCAGTCGAAAATGGTGCCACCGGAGCTGCTTGTGATGGTGTTGCGGCCAAGGTCCTACTAGGGGGCGAGTTGTAAACTGGAACGTGTGCCTTCGACTTGTTGTCACGCTGCTGCTCGTATCTCGCAGACGGAGTTGTCTGCTGCTGTAATTGCTGTGGTGTCTGCTGTGTGGAGTGATGACCATATTGCCCAACGTATGGCATGGCGGGCTGTACGGGGTATTGACCGAAGTTTCCAGGGAGTAGCATTCCGAACGGTGTGTTATATTGACCGGGCTGCCCAAAGAACAGCATTGCTGGCGGTGTGTTGTACTGACCATAACCAGGAAGTGGCATAACAGATGTTATAGGGTACTGACCATGGTAACCAGGTGGTGGTATTGAAGATGGTATGGGATGTTGACCATGTTGTCTATTGTTGTGCGTTGCGGGAAACGCGACTTGTTGCGCTCGTTGATCGCGCGAACGTCCTGACTGTCTGGGACGGTGTTGTACCGAGTCTGGATGATCGTAACTGCACGCAAAGTAGTCGCTAGGCGTCAGATACGGATAGAAAGCATCTGCGACAAACTCTGGCGCAGTTGTGGGATCGTAGTTTGTGCTTGAGTGGATGAAGCCGTTGGCTCTCAAGACGAGGAACTGATCTTTCGATGGGTAGACTTGGAGACCTGCTGGAACTCCGTTCATGAAGTCGTAATTTCGACGAGCCCAAGCCGTCGTGGTGTTGTAGGCGAATGGACAAGGCTTAAGATATAGTCAGTTCTGAGCTCACGACGTGAATGATCTACTTACCTCAGTGTCCGGGTTCGGGTGAACGCCGTTACAAAGTCCGCAGCTCTTCTTACACGGCTTACAGCGGGAGGCTGGCTGGAGCCCGAAGCAATTGTTGCAGCGGAGGGACCCGAGGCTTGGGGGTAGCCGGACATGGGGTGACTGGAAGATGAAATACCCGCCCGTGGGTGGCAGAAAGCGGTCTGGATGATACATAGGTACCCGTACATCTGGCCTCAAGCCTGCAGGTATCACGGGATACAGCGTGAGGAGGCATTGCTGGCTCATCTGATGAGCGGGCTCAGTCGAGCGGTCTAGGGCCGCGAAGATGCGGTTGTCCGTAGGGTGGTCAATGATACCCCGTGAGGGGCGCAAGGAGGGGTCGTGTTCGTTAGACATGACTGTAGGTGAATCAATGTGAGGATTCGAATGACGGCGTCTGCCTGTTGTAACAGCTGTGGGCAGAAGAAGGCTAAGCTCAAACGGGATCTTGGCACCAGATGTGTACATATTGGGTCGACAACCAGTGAACTATTGTGAATCACAAAGCACTCTTTGCAACATCACATAAAGCATGGAGGTCTAGTTTGTGACGCGCTTTAATGTGCGTAATGCAGGCGCGCGAGCGATGAATGAGGCACAAGTACGCCTGAGGTGAGATCAAATGCCTGCTCGCTATACAATTCACACGAAGACATCTGCAAACTCAACTCCGGCGTCCTCCTAGACCGTACACGTGCTATGAAATCTATGGGTATGAATTGACACATCTCATCTTCATGAACACCTCCTCGATACTTCTAAAGATAAGAAAATATACCACCGCCGCACAATGACACCACCCAACACATCACTGCTCCTCCCTCAAAAACTCCACAACCGCCTTGATGAACTCCTCCGGCTTCTCGCTGATGACCCAATGTCCACAATCGATGTCCACAAGCTCGAAGCGCGGGAAAAACCGTCCAATGATCGGTAGTGCCTCGTCACTGACATAGTGGCTCTTGGTCCCGCGAATAAAAAGCGCGCGCTTACTGAAGCTGTGCTGGTCTGGATTCGTAAAGGGAAAATCCGCCATGTTGTCCAGCGACTTGCCGAGCACGTTGATCGGAATGCGCCACTGCATTGGCTCTCCGGGCGCGGGGCGCATCAGGTTGGAGAGCAAGAATTGGCGGACGGGCAGCGCGGGGGCGTAGGGTTGCATGAGTTCGTCGGCCGCTTTTTGGCTTTTGGGGGCGCCTTCGGCGACTTTCTTCATGCCTTCGGCGTATTTTGGGAAGTCGGAGGATAGGGCTGCGTCGACGGGCGCATTGTCTACGGGGATGATGTTTGCGCAGCAGGAGGGGTTGCGCAGCGCCATTGCCATGACTGTCTTCGCGCCCATCGAGTGCCCGATCAGGGTTGAGTTCTTCAGGTTGTGTTTCTGCAGGAAGGCTTCGGCGTCCTCGGCGAGGGCAATGTAGTTGTGTATCTTGTGGTGCGGGGAGTCACCGTGGTTGCGTGTGTCGATGGCGTAGACGGGTCGAGAGAGATCTCGCGCAAAGACGCTGGTTGGAGGTCAGTAAAGGATGCGCGTGTGCGGCAGGGTCACCACTTACTTGGCAACGCTTTGGTTGTTCCTCTTGCTGCCGAACAGGCCATGGATCATCACAATTGGGTCGCCCTTGGCCTTCCCATTGTTGTCGTGAAGTTTGTACGCAAGGTCAACGACCCGTAGGCTGGAAGACGCGTGGAACGAGCGTGACCATGACGGCAACGGAGTCGCATTGCCCACTTGCGCCCGGATTGCGTGCTTGGAAAGCTGGAAGGGCGTGGAGAGCGGCCGTATACTGCGGTGTAGCATCGTGTGTTTGTTGAGGCTGTTCCGACATCGCGGAACGGAACTTTTTTCTGGGTAGCGCGAAACGTCATCGCGCTTGTGATCCCTGCAGGGAGAAGGGCCCACAACCTTAACCTTAATCCATGGTGGACATTGCATGCTGGCTCACGACGACGTTATTGAACATGTGATACCGTCGCAAAAAGTACACAGCGCATCATGGAACCACTGATACACATCGTACGCCATGGACAGTCTCTCCACAACATCGAGCGCGGCTACCCTCACCGCGACCCACCCTTGACAAGCGCAGGGCAAGAAGCTACAAAGCAGATCAAGATCCCAGCAGTACCTGACCTGATCATCATCTCGCCCATGACTCGCACCATCCAGACCGCGATGAACATGTTTCCCGCCGTCTTCACTACCGCTCCGTTCCCAGTGGCTGTGCAGATCTGGCCTGACCTGCGCGAAACCTACGAGGCCGAGTGCAACAAAGGACTGTCTCGAGAGGCCATATCCGCGAAGTTCCCGCAGCTTGATTTTGCAGGCTGTCCGAATGAATGGAATCATCCGCCTCACACTATGGCTGGGGCGACTGCGCGTGCGGAGAGTGTTCGCATGCGACTGAAAGAGCTGTCGAAAGAAAACAGCAACATCGTCCTTATTACGCATCGAGGGTTTATTGAGTTTCTTGTCAAGGGTATTCGCTTTGATGTCTGCGAAACACGAACTTATCGATTTGGTACAGAAGAAGAGAGCAAGGATGTATCAGTGACGACGCAGTCTGCGACGCAGGAGCATTTCGAATACGGACCGACGGTGCTGGTGCCCTTTGAGGTGCCAGAAGACAGTGGACATCCAAATCGTCTTTGAAGCGTTACACGACTAATTCATCGGCGGTGCCGCGTCGTCTCGAATCTGTATATCACTCAAGAAATGTACAGCGTAGACGATGACGTGAAAGATGCCAATCGGGATCTGAGTGAGTGGAGTCACGCTAAGGCATCGACTGAGTCTGATTAGTCTGATAGTATCTCACAAAGTATCAGAGCAAGCATTGGAAAATTTGATAGTACTTATTCCATTGTTCAACAACCCCGTCAGAGACGCAAGATGCTAGAAGACTATGTACCGAAGCCTTGCGATATAGGATCGCGTGCAGCCGACTGAGTCGTTGCAAAGAGTTCAAACGACCAAAGAGTCGCTGGGTACGAACGACCAAAGAGTCGCTGGGGTACAAACGACCAAAGAGTCGCTAGGTACGAACGACCAAAGAGTCGCTGGGGTACGAACAACCAAAGAGTCGCGGGGTACGAACGACCAAAGAGTCGTTGGGGTACGAAGGACCAGAGAGTCGCCATTGAACAAGATGATCGTACGGTAGCGACCATCCACTAAGTACAAGGGACTATTCCCAATCCTTTAGTACTTTTTCGACAGCAGCCTGCTCTTCATCCATCTCATCGCTCCAGGAGCTCACCCGATCAAGAGTAAGCGCTGACTGGGCTGTCGCGGCCGGGCTCGATTGAGCCTCGGAGCTGGAGGCAGCAGTTCCCTGTGAAGTGGAAGACTGGACTGGCTGGGGTCCTGGGCGTCGAAGGGGTGTAATGTTCTACCTTTTCTGTTGCACCGGTAGCTGGGTCCTTGTATTTAGTAGTGAGACTGGGGCGGAAGGCGAGGGTTTTCTCGTTATCGGCCTTGACACGCGCGGCTAGAGCGCGATCGCTAGCAGCGATAGTGCTTGTGTGGTGCTGCCAAAGCGGCGGAGGGGGAGTGGCGCCGATAGATGCAGTATCTCGGGGAGCCAGTCTTGAAGCAACCGGAGGTTGCTGTGTAGCTGCAGGGGGGGCAGCTCTAGGACTAAAGGCAGCTGTGTCAGGTTCTGAGGCTGTGTCCTGACGGCCTCTTCATGGCGTCACGGATACGGGACCCCAAGTAGAGGGCTCTGTGGGGCAATCCAGACGGCAGTCAAACTTGCGCTGCCGATACGGGACCCGAGTCTCGTAGTTTCCGATGATCCAGTCAATGTATGCATGGGATACACCACGCTTTGTGACTATGAAGTCTAAAACACCTTGTTCGAGGGAGTGGTAGTAAGCGCACTCATCTGGCGTCGAGATGTAAGGACACAGTGGGCCGTTTCCGAATACGCCGTAGCAGATGCGAGGATTTTTGTCCCCACAAAGGTTGAGGTGGCTTACGATGAATTCGAAGCTCCTGGCCGTGCCGTCTTTCTTCGTGCCATAGCGGGTGCGCGATCGCACTTCATGCTTCACATTCCGATGGGAGTGCTCTAGCTTGCCACCGGGTCTGGCGTTAACCTTGAGGTGGTTGTTGGTGCCCGCCGTACGGGCCGACCACGTGCAGGAGAGAGGGGAATCTGTGGAAAGCAACGACGGGGCCGGGTTTGACTTTCCTTTACCCTTCGTACGTGCTGTAGGCAGGACTGCAGGCTGGGTTGCTTCGGATTCTTGGTATTGCATCGCTTGAGATGCTTGAGGCT
The DNA here is from genome assembly GCA_004335185.1 of Phoma sp. RAV-16-625. Classification (NCBI taxonomy): domain Eukaryota; kingdom Fungi; phylum Ascomycota; class Dothideomycetes; order Pleosporales; family Didymellaceae; genus Phoma; species Phoma sp. RAV-16-625. The sequence continues at coordinate 50,709 of SAUA01000100.1, forward strand.
GGACTGCCTGCGGGGCTTGGGGTTGGAGAGCATACTGGCTCGCCATGTGCTGGGCATGGGCTGCTTGAGCTGCATAGTACCTCGGTGCCATGCGTTGCCACCTGGCTCTTGTCTCTGGGTAGTCGTCGATTACCTCGAGTACATTGTGCTGGTTTATCGAGTCGAGCGACCGACTGTTGTCGCGCTCGACGCTGGCAATTGACCTCTCAAGTGCGGGAAAGACCTCATCTTGAAGCCAACTGATTTCGTCTAGCTGTATAGCGTCGTCTGTAACCATCGTCAGAAGAGACATACATCACAACCAAGTAAGTACTCACACGTCTGTGGTTCTCGACCAAGCAGCATAGCTGTTGACAAAGCTCGGTTCTGCTGAGCCGTGCTGGGTACTGAGGCCGTGGTGGCTGGGTTGACTGAAGAGATGGCGCCTAAGAGGTCAGCTATGCTCACGAGGAAGGAACAGTGGCTGGTGTACCTCGCGGCCCATTCTGTGGTGGTGTGTACGCCGTGGGGCGTGTGCGACGGTAATGACGATGTTTCATCTGAGGTGGTGAGCATGTGCAGGCAGAAACAGGGGAATGCAGGTCTTACAGTCATACGATGTGAGCGAATAGGGAAGAGAAGTGAGCGGCGCAAAGAGCTGTTGTTTATCAAAAGTGTGCCAAGCCTCCCCAGGCGGCCACACGTGTCGAGCAACAAACGCACTCAGCTGCTTCACCTCACCGGGAGTTGCCCTGACTATGCATCGTGTCCTCGTACCTGTATGCTGGCCGCAAGAGAGATCCAACAGGAACTAGCATTGGACTTTAATAGAGTTTTCCCCTTTGAAATTGGAATAGCATTGCGATGGGTATCAGAAGCTGAAAAAACAATGAAGGCCAACCACACAACAAGAAATCAGGGGACCAACTTCAAGAGCCCAACAGAAGACAACGCCATCCTCTGCTACCTTACTCAGCATGCTAGCGGCCAGCACCATCGACGGAGTAGATAGGTGGGGGATCAGCCACGCTGGTTTTGGTAGACGACCTAGCCGTGCCAGTGACAGGAGGTCTTGTGATTTCGATTGTGAATTTTGGGCCATCCATACCACCTTCAGCGTCCATCCGTCGCATGCCTGCGCCAGACAAGTCGTGTACCTTGATTTGGTCCAGCTCGATATCCTCCATGTCAGTCAGGGGTGCCCTCATGCGCTTGTTGAGCTCGAGGGTGAGGACCAGACCGTAGGAGATGACGACGAAGCCAAGAAAACCGCATGCTGAGCCGAGCAGGAGCGTCATAGCGTAGTAGGTGTCGGCATCTGGTGCGTTGGCGCGCAATATGGCTGTGACTGTGCGCAGGGTCTGGTCGCTGGGCCGCGTATTCATGTGATTGTAGACGTGGTGCCTGGGGGTTATGGTCTGCAGCGACGCGTTGCCAGTGTCGGCCACGACGGTCTTGCGATGACCGCTGTATCTGTATCCCACGGTGCCACGAAGCCTGCCGTTCACTTCAACAGGAACAGCGCTCAGCCAACCGCAGAGCTCCGAGTCTGGTAAGGTGGATGCGTTGACAACCTGGAAGCCGCTGACATGCAGCCATTGGGCGAGTGTCTTGGGATAGAACTTCAGATACTTGGTGACGATGGTGAAGTTGAAGTGGGTTTCGTTGGGTGAGTTGAAGAAGACATAGTTTTCTGTCGCATCCAAGTAGTTGGAGTATCGTGCGAAACAAGTTGAGGGTTGGTGCGTAGGCGGCGAGGGAAGTTCGAGGGACGAGAGGACTCGAGAGGGAACGATTAATGCTGATGACAGGGTGGGAAGGATGAAGAGAAGAGTAGTGATGCAGGAATGCATGATGGCAGTTAAAGACGAGTGAATGGATGCAGTGTAAGGCCCACGGTGTGAGCTGGTGCGTGATGAAGAAGTAGAGCAGACGCGGTAGAATGGACGTTTTGACCGTCTGACATTGAGCGCTCTTGCAAGTCGAAGATGAGGGGAATGCAGGCGCGTACTCGTCATCACGATCGTTATTCATCGTGGAGGAAAGAGCAAGCCGTGGTCTCAGCAGCATTTTAACTGTATGATGCAAGTGAACGCCATGCAATGCAGCGCCGTACTCCAGATAGTACACTTTTGTATGTTACACATGACTTCACAACAGTGGTGGGTGGTATGGTGACGATCAAGGATCCTGGTCTCCGAATGGGTAGTTGAACTTCAACAATGCGTTCAACCCCCCCACCCAGTGGTCCTCGGTTTGGTCCTCCCTCCCTGCAGTGGCGCGCACAATGCAAGGCACACCGCCGTGCCACTCTCCTGTCTTTGTCCGCACGTCTTCGCCCATGACACGAACCTCCATGCCAGAGCCAAGACCTTCGGTGACGGTGTTGCCGTCGATGCTGACCTCGACCTGCTTGCCCCTGTTCTTGTCGCCCAAGCGCAGCGTGATGGGCGTCTCGGCGGGCAGGACCAGAGGTCTGAAGGAGAGCGAGCGCGGACAGATGGGGGTGAGGAGCAGCGAAGGGACGAGGGGGTGGACGATGCTGCCGCCGCTGGAGAGGCTGTAGGCGGTACTGCCGGTAGGGGAGCTGATGATCATGCCGTCGGCGACGGCCTCTGTGAGGAAGCGGTTGTTGATGTAGACGTCGATGATCTTGAGGTGGGGGCTGGAGCCGCGGTGGAGGGTGACTTCGTTCAGGGCGTAGCTGTCGTGCGAGCCGCCGATCCTGGTGCCGTCCGGGGCGAAGATGCCGACCTTTAAGCGGTTGCGCAGCAGGACCCTGGCGCTGCGGTGCGAGCCCATGGCCTTGCCGCGGATATCTGCGTACGAGAGCGGCTTGTCGAGGGGGTCGTCTGGCGACGTGGGCGGCACAGGGGGGTCTGCGCCGAGCGAGTCGGACAGGGTGGCGTACGTGTCTGGGGCGCCGCTCATGTACATTTCGCGGAAGGCACGCTTATACTCTTTGAACTTCCACTCGCCGAGGAAGCCTATGGTGCCCATGGCGAAGCTCAGCACGGGGGGGACGCTCTCGACATGGCTGAAGAGGCTGCTCGCGCGCAGCAGGGTGCCGTCGCCGCCGAGGGTGCAGACCAGGTCGGTTTTATCCGACAGGTCGCGCACGGCGCCATCGAAGGTGTAGACGGGGAAGTCGAGCTGGTCGTGGATCTCGGTGGCAGAGGGGCGGTCGAGGATGACGTTGATGCCGGGGTAGGTGGAGTGGATGTGCGAGGCAAACTCTACGAGCGAGGCGGTGATGTTGGGAGTGCGCTTCTTCTTGGTGATGAGGACGTTGCGCGGGGGCGAGGGCCACTGCAGGCTGAGCAGCGTGTTGGAGGGCGACTGGACGTACGAGGGCGTGGTGCGCCGGGGGAGCTCCGCGATGGGCCTGATGTCGAGGCGGCGCGGGGTGGTGGAGAAGAGACGGGCGTGGGTACGGGCAGCGAGCCGCCACGGCAGGACGCGGTGCTGGGCAGTCCTGATCATGTTGGTTCTTCTCTCATCCTCACGGCCATCAATCCATGCTCATGGCCATGACGCAGACGCAGACGACCAAAGCTCAAAAAGGTCCGGCCTTGGCGCGCTCCAGCTGCGTCCTCCGATGCCGCGTGCTACCCCTGCACCCCTGCAGTGCGAATGTGGGGCGCTGTGGCCGGCGTTGTGTCATGGCCGTGCGGACGTCGACAGTGTCACATGCAACAGAGCAGGGCGGGCCAGCCTGCGGACCAAAAGACCGCCGGTCCTGCTGCCTTCTGCCTCCGTCTCAATGCAGACCAGATGGACGCGGCGAGGTGGTCTGGCAGCTTTTCTTCCTACTCGCACCCTGGCTAGCAGCTGCACCTCGTCCACAGCCCCAAGACTACAGACTGCACGATTGCCATCGCTCCACACCGTCATCCTCGACCGCTCCACACCTCGACCGCCCACATCTCGCGTGTCCACCACCTAGCACCTGGGCACGCGCACGCCCTCGCACGCTGCACACCCTGTGTCCTCTGCCCGTCTCTTGCCCTTCCCCTCTCCACGCCTAGCAAAGAGCTGCCACTGCCACTGCCATGGACACGACCGTGGCAGACGCGGGGCTGAAGCAGCGCCATCCGTCTGCATCCGTCTCCGCGCAAGAGAAGCACACCAACGGCCGGCCCCGACCCACGCTGCCTGAGCGCGCCCACTCGAACCACCCCGCGGGGAGAGTCAAGCATGGCGCCCTCATGCAGTTCCTGCGCATGTGCGCGTTTGCCGTCTACTTCACCAGCAACATCGTCGCGTACGTCGACGCCAACTGCCGCCTAAGCATGCCACTGACCCGCCCTCCAGCATCTTCGTCACCCAGGCCGTCGGCCTCCCGCTCTACGCCTACAGCAGGGACCTCTTCTACGCCTGGATGGCCATGACCAAGCAGCACTTTGGCATCGTCACCACCACCATGACCTACTGGTGGGCCCCCGTCAAGATGAGAGTCAGCGGCGACGCCAGCGTGCGAGGTCAGTTCCGCAAGACGGAAGACGGGCGCATAGAGTGCGACTTCCCAGAGCGCATGGTCCTCGTCTCCAACCACCAGGTCTGTCCATGCCTATCCCCAACTACGCTCAGCCGCTGACCACGCCCAGATCTACACCGACTGGGTCTACCTCTGGTGGATCGCCTACACCTCCTCCATGCACGGCCACCTGTACATCATCCTCAAAGAGTCGATACGCTACATCCCCGTCCTCGGCACCGGCATGATGCTCTACGGCTTCATCTTCCTCTCCCGCAAGTGGGCCACCGACAAGGAGCGCTTCCAGTACCGCCTGAAGAAGCTCAGCACCCGCCACGAAGCCGCCATCACAGCCGCCAACCCCAAAGGCCTGAACCCCATGTGGCTGCTCATCTTCCCCGAGGGCACCAACCTGTCCGACAACGGGCGCATTGCATCGAAGAAGTGGGCCGACAAGAACGGCATCCCAGACCTGCGCCACGCCCTTCTCCCCCGCTCCACCGGCCTCTCGTACTGTCTGCAGGAGCTGCGCGACACAGTCGACTACATGTACGACTGCACGCTCGCCTACGAGGGCGTCCCCGTCGGTCAATACGGCCAAGATCTCTTCTCCCTCTACGGCAGCTACTTCCAAGGCCGGCCCCCAAAGAGCGTCAACATGCACTGGCGCCGCTTCGCCACACGCGACATACCGCTTGGCGACGAAAAAATCTTCAACGACTGGCTCCTCGCCCGCTGGAGAGAAAAAGACGACCTCCTGCAGTACTACATCGAGCACAACCGCTTCCCCGCCGACGAAGGCACAGGTCTGGACGCCTCAGGCAACACGGTGCGAGGCGCGGGCTGGATCGAGACGGAAGTGCGGCCCGCGCAGAAGTGGGAGTGGGTGCGCGTCTTCGTCCCCATTGCAGCCGTGGGGCTGCTGCTGAATGTCGTGTTGAAATTCGTCAGTATGGTGCTGAGAGTGGTGCGTGTCAAGTAGATGAAACCATTGGGATGTAGACGTGTTGGAGATTGAACGAGAGAGAGAAAGAAAGAGAGGTGTACATACCGTAGATGACACGCGTCAGTTGTAGACGATGGAGGCGAGACGACGTAGATGAGCTGTGGGCTGCTTGATACCCTATTCCAATATACCATACCATATCATACCATATCATACTGTACGACACAATCACCACATCACATCACCTCACATCACAACATCACATGACCAGCACGCGCACAAGGAAAGCATGAGTACCGTGAGTATGGATCAAAATGTGGATATCATTCCTCTCTCTCTCTCTCTCTCTCTCACTCTCTCTATCGTACCTTCCCCTCCAACGCTGAATTCAGAAATAGAGCAACTCGCATGTCTAACAAAATGGCGACAGTGGCATCTGCATGTCGACGCCGTTCGCCCGTCCCTTCCCGTTTCCCTTCCTTCCCTTCCTTCCCTTCCCTGGGGTATTGGTGCATTTTTTGATGCCGCCCTGCTGAGAACCGAAACGCCGCGCAGCAGACTGACATCGCTTGAGAATAACAGGAAAAACAGTAATGGTAATTGTACATGCCCCGAGGACTTTCGCCTCAAGTGTGCTGCGGTGCTGCGGTGCTAGAGGTGCACGCGCATCGTGTCGTTGCTGCCAAACGCCTTGCCGCAGTTGGGGCATTTGCGTGCCCTGTTCGTGAGCCGGTCCTGCACGCAGTCGTGGCAGAAGAGGTGGCCGCATGTCTTGATGCAGGTATTCTTGACCTTACTCTTGCATATCTGGCATTGCAACATCGACTCCATCAACGCCGCATCCGAGCTCTGCTCGCCTTTGCTCTTCTTCTTCCACACCTGGATCTGCTCCTTCAAGCCATCGATCTGAGCAGTGAGACCGTCCCGCTCAGTGCAGGCTTCGCGCTGCGTGTGTCTCGCTATCAGATAGGCGGCGTCCTTGGTCTCGACCAGCTTCTTCAGTTCGGCAATCTGGCTTGTGTGTCCTTCGGCTGCGATGGTGTTCTCGCTGATCTTTTGCTGCAGCTGGCGGTGCTGCGCAGAGAGATCGTCCATTTGAGACCGCATCTCGGCCGTCTGCTTTTCAAGCTTATCGACCAGCGATCGGCTGAGTGAGTCCGCCTCTTTCAACTGCGACACAACTTCGGTCGACTTTGCCGCCTGTAATCGGAGGATGCGGATCTGCTGCTCCATTTCTCCCTTCGCCTTCATAGCCGCAAAGAACTTCTGGTCCGCTTTCGCTTTGTCGGCGTTTGCTCTGGCCACATTCTCTTCCCATGCGGCAAGGTCGGCAATCTTTTTTCCTGCGATGGCTTGCGCCTTCTTCCACGCAGCTTCCATGGATGGCAGCTCACCACTGAGAAGCTTGAGTTGGTTCTCCAGATTGGAGATCTTGCTGCGCAGCTGCTCTGGTGTCGAATCGTCCGTCTCCATGGGCTCTCCTGGCTGGTGTTCTGCAATCTGCAACCGCAGTCGTTCGCACTCGGACTCGAGAGCCGCAATACGACTCTCACAGGCGCCTACAAGCTCCTTTGACTGGGCGTTCGAGGCTTCACTGTCCTTGTGACTCGTCTCGAGTATGTGGTTTTTAGCGACTAATTCGTCGCGTGCATTGCGGATACGTGCGAGATTGGCTTCTGCCTGCGATACCGCACTCTCTGATTCAGCCAGCGATGAACGCGACTCGTCGTCAATCTTTATTCGGTAGGCAGTCCGTTCAGCTTGGTACTTCTGCGCCTCTTCCCGCAGTTGAATATTGGTTGCTTCTAAGTTGTTGATCCTCTTGATCACGTCCTCGTGCTGCGACTTGATTGCCTTGAACAGGTCCGTTTTAGCGTAGTCGTCGTCGGACAAACCAGTCAGCTTGAGTTTCAACGCTGACAGCTCCTCGGTCATTCTCTTGTTCTCCTTCTCCACGTCTTCGAGCTGTGCTTTCCGTTTTGAGGCCTCGGCGACAGCTTTGCTTCGCTCCGTCTCCAGCTCCTGGCTCGCGGCAGGTTCCGGGGTTGTACCATTAGTGGCTTCCTTCTTCACGCCGGCAGATGGTGTTTCCTCCTTGACCGTGGTGGCAACGGCCGACTGCTCCAGCTTCTGGACCTGCTGGCTCTTGAACCGGTCAATCTTCTTCTCGGCGACTAGATAGCGGTGGGTAGCGGTGTCGAGTCGATCTGAAAGCTGCTCTTTCTCCGTCATAATTTTTTGGCATTGCACAACGTGTTCTTTCTGGGCTGCCAGCAGCTCTGACAGCTGCTGCTGGAGATGTGCAACATCCGGACTTTGAGGCGGATACTTGGCAAACAGTCCAGATAGTGACGACAGAATGGTGTCTTTCCGTTTGGACAGGTGTTTCCTAAAGCTCTCGCTGTCTTCGAATAGAAGAGCGGGAGGCACAGTTCGCGATGAAGCATCACCTGACAGTCTTTCTCCACTCAGAATTCTTATCTCGTCGATCAGCTGACAGAGGGTCAGCGGTGATATAGTTGCAGGAGTAAGATTCACTGACCTGATCAAACCATGTGTCGATTGTGCGCAGCTCATCATCGTGATACTTTGAACGGGACTCGACGTCGTTGAGCTGGGCCTCGAGGGTAGCCTTCTCCCGCTTGTACTCGCGCATCTGGCGGAGGATGGCATCTTTCTGGTAGGCCTGCACGTGAGGGCTGGATTAGCGAGGGTGTTCGGGGCCACTGGCGAGGCAGCGTGGACGAGGTGGAGCGGGGGGCGAACCTCGATGTCATCTTTCCACGGCATGTCAGCGTCTGGATGCGAGCGAGCACCGTTGACGGTCACGGCTTGCCTCTTGGCGGGCGGAGCAGCGTCGTCGTGGGCGCTGGGCCTCTTGCGGTCCTCCATCTTGACGTGGTCAAGCGATGGGGGAGCAACGGTCCTGGCCTCGAGCCTCATCGGACAGACAACGACGGCGTGGCGTGGCGCGTGCAGTCGTCAGTACATCAAGGAGAGAGGAGATGAGGAGCGGCGGCAAGGGGATGGCGAGCGGTGGCAGGGCGAGCGGGCGGCGTGTCGTGTGCGCCGGGGCGAGGTGAGGAGAAGGACTCGTCTGCCATCGAAAACGAAGACAGTCGCTAGCCACAGGGCGCGCCAGCCGCAAGGGGAAAGGCGCGCTTTACGCCACGCCGGTGGGTCTTTGATGCCGCGACCGACGCACGTCTTCACTTTTGTCAGTCTCTCGCTCTCGCTCTCGTCGCCACGACGCGCATGTCGACGTAGCAGCACACGGCTGCACCGCCCAGCCCACGGCGACCATGGCAGAGGATACCGCCACACTGCAGCCCGCCCCAGCCCCGGCCCCGGCCCCGGCCCCGGCTGCCGACAAGGCGCAGGCGCCCGCGACTTTTAGTTCCTTCATCAACAAGAACACCTCGGGCAAGAAGTTTGCTCCCAAGGCTGCCCGCAGACGACCAGGTGCTGCCGCCGCCTCCACAGCCACCTCTACAGCCACTCTTGCAGCCACTCTTGCAGCCACTTCTACAGCCACTCCTGCCGCCACTCCTGCCGCCGTCCCTGCTCCCTCAGCCGAGTCTCAGTCATTGCCCACACCTGCACCCACCCAGGAGCCCCTCCAGCCACCCTCTCCCCCACCCACGGCCGAGCCCTTGCGTGCTACCCCCACCGCGCAAGACACACCCGAGTCCACGTTCTCGTCCACGTCCACCCTCGCACCAGCAGTCGAACAGCCACAGTCACAACCACAGCCACATCCACCGACAGCACAAGAGACCCAACACGTCCAGGCTCAGCATGTCCAGCCCCAGCACGTCCCACACCCTCTCCAAGATGACATCGACGCGGAAAGGTCGCCCAAGAGGAGGCGCGTCGAGCCACCTTCACGTCAAAATACACCCATGGTCCCCGTAGCTGTCATGGTCCCCCCACAGCCTGATACCGTAGCTAGTACCAGCACAGATACAACACCTCCTGCTGACATCGAAGCGCCTACCCAGCAGAAGCGTGGGCGGAGGTCCCTGCCGTGGACAGCCGTCAATCACCCACAAGACGAGGGCGCCGAGGCCAGTGGAGCTGTCGAGCCACCTGCAAAGAAAAAGCGCGCGCCACCCAAGCCTCGAGCCAAGAAGAACGCACCCGAGGCGGCCGCAGAAGACGGAGAGGAACAAGAGAATGGTGATGAGGAAGAGGCAGAGCCCACACAATCACGACCCAGCGCCCGAGAAAATGGAAAGCATATGGCAGATGCTGTCCCAGTTGGTGAAGACGGAGAACCAGTGGCACCTCCGCCCAAGAAGCCGCGAAAGCCGAGGAAGGACAAGGGGAAGGAGCGGGCGGAGGAGGAAGTAGACCTTGCAGAAGGTGATCAAGACGGCGACGCGCCCACCAAACCCAAGCGTAAGCCGCGCGCGCCAAAAAAGAGAAAAACAGCGCCTGCTGCAGCCAAAGACGGCTCAGAGGAACCAAAACGCAGAGGACGACCTCCCCGTGAAGACACGCCGTCCGACGCCGAAGAACAAATCATCGACCCAGACTTGATGTGCATGGACGACTTGGCATCGCGCAACATCCGCGTAGGCAAGCTCTCGCGCCGCGAGAAAGAGATGCGCAAGATTGACTGGGAAGCCGTCAAAGAGCGCCGCCGCGAAGAAGACGCTCGCCACATCTCTACAAAGGAAACCCAGGCCGCAGTCGACAAGCTTCTTGAATCTGGTGAAGTCGAACCCACCACAACTGGACCCCGCTACCACGTCGTGGACGGCCGCATTGAGCTCATCCAAGACTCTGGCACCATCGATCGCGAGCGCGATGCCGATCGCGAAATCGACGCTATGCTCATCACCGAGGAAGACGATCTTACCACGCGCATCACAAATCGCAGCTTCATGAAGAACAACAAGCGGTTCCCCAACGAGTTTGTGCTTCCCGGACAGGGAAAGAGGTGGAACCATCAATCCACGGATCTGTTCTACCAGGGACTGCGCTCGTTCGGCACCGACTTCCAAATGATAGCCCACATGTTCCCTGGGATGACGCGCCGCAGCATCAAGACCAAATTCACACGCGAGGAGCGCGAGAACCCAGAGATCGTGCGCGATTGTCTGCGCGGCAAGTCCGAACTAGCCTCCCACTGGGACCATTTCCTCGCCGCCTCGCAGATGGAAGAGGAATCCTTCGCTGATGCCGACGCCATCAAGCGCGATCTCGAGGAAGAAGAGGTGCGCATGCGCGAGCAGATCAACGAGGCGCTGAAGGAGAAGGCAGAGCGCGAGAAGCAGAAGAAGCTTGCAGGACTCACCGAGGACGGCGATGGGGCGGCCGACAACCAAAATGGCAAGGGGAAGGAGAAAAGGAAGCAAAAGGACAAAACCGTCACGTTCCAGGAGGAGGGCGTGGAGATTGTGGGCGGAGTTGATGATGATCCGAACTGGGGCCAGGAATGAGCGAACAAGATACCCATATACATTCATATGACAACGACGATACCAAGCATGACATGATCAATCGTACTGCGACGAATCCATTCCACCCAAGAGAGACTATCGATGTTTATAAGGTTCACACGTGCGCCTGCGACTTCCGTGCTGCACTATGCCGAATCTCGTCTAGCGCATCTCAACCTTTGCCGAACAAGCTTGACTCGCGTGCTATTTCCCAGTCCTCAGACGCGGCTAGTCTCTGAGGGCTGTTCTTGTAGCTCGGTTATCGTGTAGGACGTCCAGGCATGGGAGTACGACAAGACGATTTGCAGCACACTCACCAAACTCAGATACGGACATGGCTCAACCGCTGCAGCAGTCAAACATCATTTTCCCACACTTATCAAACACCCCAAACTTCTCCACTACCCTTTCTTCCCTCAAACGCTCCGCCCTGTCCATCACCAACCGGCTCAATTCCATCACAAAAGACAGCGAATTCGCCAGCCGTGTAGCCGCCTCCTATGACTTGCCCCTTGTCGCTAACGAGCGCTGTGGCAGCTGGTACATCCCCTTGGACCTAAAGACTGCAAGTGTGTACTTCAAGAGCACGGATGGCCACATGGGCGAGTGGGCGTTCAGTCTACGGCGGCTCAATTTGCAGCTCCTGGACGTGGTGGGCCAGCATGGAGGCTGCGTGATTGTGGATTCCACGAGGAGAGGGAAGAGCATGCCTGACGCGCTCAGCAAGACGGTGCCATTTTGGTGCTGCGTTATCAATAGGGCAGTCTTTGGGGATAGCGGACCTGAGGCGGATTTGTTCACACCTCCTACTGCCGTCTCTGAGAGCGAGCACACGCAGATGGAGCGCCGGGTCAATGGCTTCGTGCAGCAGTTTTTGGTACGGTCATGATTCTAGTGGGTCAAAAGGAAGAGCTCTTGGCTTACACTGGATCCAGGATATTTGTAAGCCTGATATTCAAGCGCTTCGGTCCAAACTCGGGAAGCCTCTCCGTCCGATGTGGGTGACACAGATCTCGACCCTGCCCCACGCTGTGCCAGAGTTTCCAGAGTTCCATCCGGTCATCCTCTGCACTGCGTCTCGTCGTGTCCAGGGCGCCGAAGCATCGGAAGGCGGCTACATCCAGGGCGCTGCAGATGACCACGAAGCATGGTCCCATGGGCTCACTCCACCACTGTTCTGGACCAACAAGAATGAACTACTCCAAACGAATGAAGAAGATCTACCAGCAAAGATTGCAGAGTTGATCAGCCAAGATCGTGGCACTGATGCAGTCTCGACTCTGATCAAACCGACACATTATCTTTATGTGTCTTCCAGCCAGAACGTCGACCTCACATCATTCGATATGGTAGTGAGCTGTACACCCGAGCCACTGCCACACAACCTTCTGAAAGAATCAGGAGTTGGAGCGTATCTTCATCTTGCCTGCCAGAACGGCAAACTAGGATCACGAGACCTGCGCACTCAGCTGCCTGCCCTACGCTCGCTCGCATCGATCAGCAACGTTGCAAGCAAGAGGATACTGGTCTGCTGCCCAACAGGCAAGGATCTGTCAGTCGGAACGGCACTCGCCTACTTGTGTTTGTTCGTCAATGAGGATGGCTCGGTGACATCTCAAGAAGCGAGAGAAGCACGCAATATCGATAAGACTCTCATCAAGCAACGGCTCAGCTGGATCACGACCAGCAACCCAGCACTCAACCCGAGCCGTGCAACCCTACAAAGCGTCAACAGCGTACTAATGTCCAGCGAAACGTCCAAACCGCCTCTCCCTACCGCCAAAGACCCCTCAGCATACGACTCAAAGTAGGAGCTGCTCTCCACGACATCCAGCAACCTACCCACCACCACCACGCATCTCGCTACCTCCCTCTTCACCACACTAGCCTCGCACACCTGGTCCTTCACGCGCACACTCACTTCCGCGCGCCCCACACACCCTTCCGGGACCGTCACCGGCCACGCAACCTTCACCACGACACCGCAGCCAACTACGCTGCTGTACGCCGAAACCGGCACTTTCATCACCACCACAGGACTCCAGCTCTCCGCGCGCAGAAAGTACGTGTACAAGCTCCTCACCCCAGACGAGGGGGTCGCGCCGCGCATCGTGGTGAGATTCTTCGACGACGCAGCGGGGCGTCAGGATGTAGGGCCGAACAACGAGGGCGTGGGCGGGCTGTTCGTCGAGATGGATGGGCTGAACGCGGAGGGTGAGGGTGAGGATGTATTTGTGGCGAAGAACAGAGACCAGCATCTTTGCGGTGCGGATCTATATACCGCTAGCTGGCGCTTGTCGGGCGGCATGGTGAGTCGCGAGGGCGAGGCTTGGTGGGAGGTCAGATATGATGTCAAGGGGCCGGGCAAGGACTACGTGAGTACCACGCGGTATGTGCGAGAGGGTTCTGGGGTGCAAGATGAGTAGTCTTGAGGGTTGGGAGCGATGCAATAGAATCGAACAATACAGCGTTACTCGTGTTCTGGTACGCACACTACGCCTCTTCATTAATGACAAGTACGGTGAGCAGACGCCAACGTTGATTGAGGTGAATGCTTCAGCAAACGTCGGACGTGTTGGTCGCGACAATCTCTCTGCCTGTCGGTGGATATGCGACGGCGGCTAAGACGTTCTTACATGCATTTGTCGCCTTTCTTCAGCCGTGTGACAGTCCCCTTGAATCCAAATGCTGCATGTCGTAGATCATTTGCTGCATACTCTTTGTCGTCAACGACCAATAAGCCATACTGCAGCTTCTGCTTGGCAATGCTCTTGTCGACAGGATCAGATCCCAAACAGTGCCCTCGCGCCCACTCGTCTAGATCCTTATTTCTAGTCGTGCGCACAAGAGCTGAGAAGGTGTTTGTATGTCCGACCCCATTAGACCAGAGAGCGTGAAGCCCTGCAAGCAAAATGATAAGCGTCGCAAGAACGGCCGCGGCATAAGACAAAAGCAGGGAGCGGGCGTTGTAGCTGTGCACCAACTTAGTCGTAGAGATCGTGAGATCAACTGGTCTCGTTGTGATGTTGTCTGCTCTGGAGCCTGGAAAGTTGCTGGTGCTGTCAGCGGTGACCTGATGAGTGTTGCCAGATGTACTGACATGTTTGCCCCTGCGCTGAAGAAGCTAAGCGTAGCATTCTCGCTGAGTGCTTCGATGGCTCTCTCAAGCGACGCTGCCGGGCAGGCTGCTTCCACGCCCCATGCCATATCTGCTGCCACAGTCATCTCGGGACATCCTACGAGATCAGTTTGTAAGATCTTAGTGTCCCATGTATTATCCCCGGTGGCCCCTGCCCTTTTTACAAAGCCGGTGAAAATGGAGGCGACTGCGGCGTGCCATCCTTGATATGCACACTTGGCGGGCTCGTAGCAGTACGTTGCATCCAGGTCCCATCCCAACACGAAGCGATTGATGTAGTCGATGTTCGTGACGGAAGTTCTTTGCTCGCCGTTGACAAAGGTAAAATTCGCGGTGTATGTGACGTTCCACATCTCACAAGTAAAATTGCGCTCTGGTGTTGTAAACCAAATGTCGAACTCGTACTCGGCGGGATATTCTTCATAAGGGAGCGACTGGCTTGGCACCGTGGCGTTGTATGGTGTGCTCATGGTTCCCTCGGGAAGAGTGTATACGTTCGATAAATCGAACGCAGTCTGGTTATTGACGTCGCCGCAGCGAAGCTTAGGTCCCTGAAAGCTGAGTGTGTACGTGTAGTTCGGATGCATTGGCGTCATAGGGAGAATACTGCCAGTATATGCCGAGCTTGTGACTATGCGGTTTTGAATCGGGCCCGCGTCTGAGAACACCATCAAGGCGGCTGAATGGTGCTCGAAAGCAATGTAACGCCAGTCGAAAATGGGCACAGGCGAGGTGGTCTGCCGCTGATCAAGGGAGAACGCAGCTGTCAGACTTGCTGGCGGAACTATCGCAGAGAGTGGCAAGCACCTAAAACGGTAAGTCAAACGATCACAGTGTGACTTCAGAGTTCCAAATCAGATGACTGACCAGATTGCAAGTGCGATGAGCACAGATGCCCATGCTTTCCTCAAAATCTCCCAGTTGAAGAAGCACATTGGGTTCGCAAGAAGCCCCATGATGTCGTCGATGCCCGTGACGGAGACGGGTCGACAACGTAGAACTCTCCAATAGTGCTGCTGATATGAGATACCTGCACTTGCAATCAGGAAAGCCTTCGCGAGGAAAGCGATACCTGTTCCAATTCGAACAGCCCATTCCTGGCTGGTCTCTGCGACTGGCTCACCGTCCAATGACTGGTAGTAGAAGTGATGCGCCATCGCGAAGCCGACACCGAGAAGCATGAACGACAACATGCCAAGTGGGACTCTGTATGAGATGTGCCAGCGATCAGCCTTCGTGGAGACATCACCCCCAGAGGGATTGAAGGGATCGTGCTCAGCAGAGTGAGTCATTGGCGTCTGTGGTGCATGCATGGATAGAAGTCAAATGTTCTGGCAGTAGAGAGAGGACGTGAGCGGCCAACCGGGCTGCGGCTGACAGACTCATATAGAGTTCTCAGGCTGTGTAAGCTTCCGAGTGATTACGCGAAACATCGTGGATCGTGTGGCGCGCTGCATATGCAGGCTCTCGTTCAGTGATAGTAAGTCCTTGGCGGCCTCATAAGAGAGGTAGACTCTACTGAGCAAAAGGTCCACATGTGGGGTCCAATCTCTCTCTTCGTGAGACTTCCAGTTGACCGAGGAGAATCCATGCGGACGAACGACGCATAATCTGATCGTCTTGGTGTATGTGTGCACGGATCTCTGGATCTGCTAGAAGGCACAGTGATGCTGGTTGGGCGCTAAAACATGGCCCCCAAACGCACCTCTTCGTTTATTGATTTATACCCTAACGTCAACCTGGTTGCTGCGGACACTCTCAGCTCGCCCCTGCAGACGCCACACCCTCACCATACCTCCTAAACGACGGGCGAAAGGTGCATCATTGGAGATTGGCCAACTAAGTACATTTGCTCAACAGAACTGTAAGACGGCGATGACACAAACGTGAATTGTTACTACACCTACCACAATCTATCTTACACGACTCATACACACCACGCCACACTACCGCCCAACAAGCACCCTCTCACTCTTCCGCGTCTCGGTCACATAGTTGCGCTTCTCGCCCGTAACCAGCAGCTGCACATGTCCCGTCGCGGTCGGCACATACGTCACATTGGCACCTTGCGCCGCGCTGAACGACTCGCCCACAGCCTTGCTGTTGAGCACCCACTGTGCCGTGAGCTTGACGCCGGGGTCCCAGCGGCCGACGCTCGCGGACATGTTC
Organism: Phoma sp. RAV-16-625; assembly: GCA_004335185.1. Taxonomy (NCBI): domain Eukaryota; kingdom Fungi; phylum Ascomycota; class Dothideomycetes; order Pleosporales; family Didymellaceae; genus Phoma; species Phoma sp. RAV-16-625. The sequence continues at coordinate 66,866 of SAUA01000100.1, forward strand.
TGGCCGACCTTTGCCTCCCCGCCGTGGATCTTGGGGTCTGCCTGCCGCTTGACGGCTGCCTTGTGTCCGCCACGTGCAATGACCTCGTCCCACACGTTTCCGCGCGTGGAGGGAGCGGTTGCGGAGGACGAGAGCGGGTTCGCGCCGTCAGGAGCGTGGTCTTTGACCCATCTGTCGACCAGCTCGAGGTAGTCCCAGATCTCGCGAGCCTGGTAGTTCCCCCCGTGCGGCTTCTCCGGCAGGATGGTGACGTTAGCCCATCCCGGGCCACCGACGGCATCGGTGCGCTTCTGGAACTCCATGACGCCTTCGTTGAGGAAGTAGTCGTCCCACGTACCTACGTAGACGAAGAGGCGACCAGCGAGCGCGGCGCCGAGATTGCGCGACGAGTTGAAGTTGGCGACAATGTATGCGCTGAGATCGAATGGCTTCCAGAGGTCGACGGCCTCTGGGTAGATCTCGCCGGTCACTTTGTCCCACGGCTCCAGGGGGTAGTTGTTGTAGCCCTGCACGCCGAACACGGCATTCCAGATGTCCCACTGATTAAACGAGCGGGATGACGTGCCGAACGTCAGCTCCCAGTGGTTTTCCTGCGCGACTGTGGCCAGAATGACTTGGCTACCGTTCTCAAACGTGCGGATGCTGGGCACGAAACTGCCGTCGGCACGCTGGTACGCGTTGGCCGCGCTGTAAAGCTCAATGTCCTGATGCCGGTGGAAGTCCAAAGAGTCCGGATACGATGAGAAGCACACGCCGAAGAGGTCCGGGCGGTACACGACGTTGGCGATACTTTCCCATCCACCTGTGCTTCCGCCGTCCTGGACTCGTGCGTACGGTGCGCGGATGGTGTGGAATCTGTCCTCAAGGTACGGGATAAGCTCCTCGTTGATAGCATCTCCGTACGGTCCCAGATTGGCTGTGTTTACGGCATACGAGTCATCGTAGTAAGGCGCCTCGTGGCGGAATGTAACGAGGATGAACTTGGGCGCTGGTCGCTCTGCTGATGTATTGGTAGCAGGAATCACGCCTGCGTCCCAAGCCGCTGTGAAAGCCTTCTTCACACCGTACCCATAGGCTCCTTGATCAGCTGCCCAGTGGTCCTGGTGGTAGACGACAGGGTACCGGGTCTTCGTGTCGTTTGCATCGTATCCAGCAGGTAGGACAATGTTGGCACCGACGTACATGTCGCGACCCCAGAACTTGCTCAGCTTCTTGCTGCGGATCTTGACGTGCTTGAGCGTATCAGTATCCTCGTAGTTGCCTTGGTTACATCCGCCGATTTCCTTGCCAGCAAAAGCCTCCGTCGCGGTGATGTTGTTGAAGGTCAGCTCGACAGTCTGTGCACCTCCAGAGATATTGATTTCTGTAGCAGGCGTGATCAGACTGCCAAAGCCGTTGACATTCGGCGCACCGTCACCGCATGGGAATCGAACGCTGACTTTCGAGCCATCGCTGCGGGTCACTGTCTCGTACTTGGTGAGGAACGCTTGTACGCTGTAAGTACCCGGGTCGATTTCGCTTAGGCTGACGTTTGGCCAACCGAAGACGCCGGTTGCCGTGTTGTCGTTGCCACCGCCTGTGAACGTGATCGTCTCGTTTGAACCGAATCTGAACACGTTCTTCCCGAAGATCTTGTTGGGAGAAGACGTAACATCGGTGTCGTCGAGGGGATCGGTCCCGTTCGGTGCGAACATCAACACGATGCGGCCATCAGTTGGAGCGTCCAAAAGGCCGCTTGCAACTGAGAGTTTGACATTGAGGCTGGTGTTGTAGTCGCGCTGGACATGGGCTTTGACTGTAGGTACGGCCGACGCGCTGGCAGCGAGTGCCGCGAGGCAGAAAACCTTCAACATTTCGTCAGAAAACCGAAACCCCCTCTTGTATCAGATGCCAGATCAATCTGAAAACGATGCTTGGCCATGCTGTCGCTGGGAACACAAGCTTTTTGATATGCGATGAAGCAATGACTAGCCATGACGGTGAAGGCTTCGAGCTAGCACAAGCACTAACTCGATGGAGCAGGCGCAAGATTTGGCCGGCTCAACCATGTGGCAAGAAGATAAGGAATAGCAAGTAATGTCGCTCGGCGAGATAAAGCGACGGCAATTGAGAATGGTCGATCATGAAATAAATAAAGGCGAATCGGAGGCTATGGTAGTTGACACTAGCACAATCCACTCCACAGTCGTTCGGGTCGCTAGCGCAGGAACAAACGTTACCTATCTCTCGGATTCCCACGTGCCATTGTCCCGGGTGACAGCCCAACGCGTGATCTAATTAGAGTCGATTGTCTTGTTGAAGGACTGATTTATTTCTGATCCGCTGAAGGTGCTTGCCGGCCCGAACCACTCTGGCCTTCCATAAGAATACGGTCACTCATCAGCAATGTAGTCGTCGCGTACATCTGGCACTTGTGTGAACAAACAAAGTACAACCACTTCAACTAGAAAAATCACCACGTCGTCGTGGTTGGCTGTTGATGTGCTGAGTCGAAGATTGCGGGAACCTGCAATGCATAGTGCTCAGAGGTTGTTCGGCGGATGACAAACTTTGCTCCAGTTCCCAGGCTCATTCCATCCCCCACTCAACTAGTTGGCGGCTTTGGCTTTCCATTAAAAACCCCTTCGTCACAAGCAGACTCCAACTCGACGTCCGTGATGGGCTGAACAACTTTGTTCTTCCATCCAAGCAATACACTTTTACCCTTTGACTTCCCAGCATAGCCTCTCCATCCCATGGCTGGCAAGCCTTTCACCGGATCTTCTGCGAACGCCAACCAGTAATCCTGCATCTGCTCGCTGACAGCAACTTCAAACGGCGTCGACTTACTCCGCGCAATACCATGCGTACCAAAGACTAAAGGCAGGTCGGCTGAGTGGTAGGCACCCTCCCACCACCTCGGTGCAATGTTCGTAAAATTGCCACCATACAAATATCGGAATGTAGTGGCTTTCCCACCGGCATATCGCTCATGGGTAGTAAGGACCGATGGGCAAAGGAAGACTCTGAGGGTACCGTTGTCTGCTACAGTCTGATTTGGCCCGAAAGTCTGGTTGTAGGGCAGAAAAGGCGCCCACTCATTCACTGTGGTGCCGATGATAGCGGGCTTGTGGATGAATTTGCCAGACAGCGCGCGTTCAGTGAAATTGGCCCACGAGGTGCGATTGTCGATGCCCGGTGTGAACGCAAGGCCAGGTTTTGTTCCATTATCGAGACGTTCCTTGAGATAGGATACGATATCTTTGGAAGCCACGTCCCGCATGCAAGCAAGTTCGGCAGCTGCATCAGCGTCATCACAGCGAAAGTGCTGCGCAACGGCTGTGAAGTTTGGCGATCCAAATTCTACGACCGACTGGGCTGTGCCAGAGCTCATGATCATACCCGACACGATGGGATCATGTGGATACGTAAAACTATAACTGTCGACAGAAACTGATCCTGCAGAGTGTCCCCAAAGCGTGATGCGGTCGGGGTCTCCTCCAAAGCTGGCAACGTTGTCTCTGATCCACTCCACAGCAAGCCTCTGGTCTAGGTATCCGAGATTCTGCTCATCCGCTTTCAAGCCTGCTGCATTGGGCCATCCGAATATGTTGAGTCGATAGCTGATGCATTGTCAGGTTCAATACGAGCACGAGTATACATGCATGATCTTACTTGATCCCAACTACGATGTGCTTTCCACTTCTTTCCACCCAGCGACTCGGGATATGGTATGGAGTCGCTGCACCACCTGTTTGGAAAGAACCTCCATGGATCCAGGCAACCACAGGTAGCCGTTTAGCGCTTTTCGCACAGGATCCGTCTTCCTGTAACGGTGCCCAGATGTTGACCGACAAGCAGTCTTCCCCTTGGTAGTCTCGCGGTGAGATCTTGAACTCTGGAGCATCCGTCGACCACGTGTTGGGCTTCTTGGAGTCGTACTGCGGACACGAAGGCCCGAATCTCGTAGCATCAATTACACGATCGCCATCTCGAACCTTGGGAACCGATGGTAGCCAACGTCGCGCACCGACAGGCTGCTCTGCATATGGCACCCCCAGGAACTGTACTACGTTCGGCGTGATTGCGTCAATACCGCCTTGAACGAATCCCGATGAAGTGTTCACGAGCAATGAGCTCAGGGCTTGCGCGACTGGCAAGGCCGAGAGAAGAAATGGGTTCATGATGAAATGGCGTCTGGGCGTCTTGAAGCACAAACTACCTCTTGAGATAAACACAAGAGACTGATGATTTCTTATGGACTTCAATTCAGGAGAGGCGGTGAACATGCGGGGTTGTTGTGTGCAGAAGTAAGGGATTCGTGTTACAGGATATTATCGTGACGCATGTACAAAAACACTCGGCGCCTATGGTTCTCATTGCCAGACATTGCTACAACATGCTCGTGTCGGACAGTGTCGTGTTCCCCAAGAATGTACCTCGTGGGAGTATCGTGACGCACGAAAGATAGTTGGCGGAGGGACACCGCTTCGCCATCAGCTGTCTACCAGAGGTGGGTAATTGCGCCTGCAGCTGTAGTGTTCATCTGACGGCATTCTGTGGTGGTGGGCTGTATGTATGAAGCAAGACTACCGACGTAGTGTCTCCAGCGCAACCCATACCGATCAAGACTGAATGGATGTGGAACCAGGAGTCAATATGGAGAAGTCTTGAGGATTCTGGGGCCTAGCAGACTGCAGGCCGTAAGTCGGCTTGTTAGCGTGCGGTATGGTGAGAGATGACGATGGGTGGGCGGCCTGACTGTTGATAGTTGTGGGAGTTGATGTTGCGTGAAGTGGGGCGCGTGAAGTGAGGTTACGGGAAGTGGGGGCGCGTGGACGAGTGTCGATCTCAGCGCCACCTCAGGTAACGTGATGTCCAAGATCTATGATGTGCCAACGCATCCGAAAGGGTAAGACACGAAAGGAAAGGTCCTCCGACCACATGCTCACAGGATAGTGGGCAACATGTGTGGGCGAGGGCGACGCCTGCAAGTCTCGTGGAAACGGTCTAGGCGGTAGTCTTCGACTCCCGAATTCAGTTACAACATTACATAGCGTTATTAAGTCGTGCGTGCTGTTCCGCCTACAACAGGTACCGGAAGTACAGGTTCTCCTTGTCCGTCATATCAGCAAGACCGTTCTCGCCGTGAACCTCGGCACCAGCCTCTTGGAATGTGTCGTCCATGGAGTGATCAATGAAATCCCTGGGAAGGCCAGCTGCCTCACGCTGGTCTCCCTTCTTCTTCTGCATATAAGTGATGAGCACGATCTGAAGAACAACTACACCCCACAAGATACACCAGATGATCATGATGCCCTTGAGCGCGTTCACCTGGATTATAGTCAGCATGCAACCAGACCACATAGAGCATCTTGAATACTTACGTATTGAGGGGCGAACTTCGAATCGAAGATGTAGGGTGTGATGATGTTGCCGATCGAGTTACCGGCGTTGAAAGAAGTGTAGTAAATAGCCTTCTTAGTCTGACCGGCGCAGTTGCCACCCATCCAGGAGATAAGCAGAGGGTTGATTGCGAAGACGAAAGCGATCAAGTAGTATCCGGCAAGCAGACCGCCCTTGTTCGCCTTGTTCTTCGGGAGAGCGACCAACAATGCCACTCCAATGATCACGATGGTGACGAGGCCAAGCAGGAAGGGCGACTTGCGCTTGAAACGGTATGCCAACCAAGAGGCGAGAAGAATGGATACAAACTGGAGCGCGCCAAATGGCATGTTGAGCAGCACAGCCTCGTCAGCAGTGAAGCCAGCCAAGCTTTGGAGGATGATGGAACCGAAGACTGAGGAGACTGAAGCACCTGCGTTGACCGCGATGACCATAACTGGAGACGAAGTTAGCATCATCGTCATACCTTCCGCTTATGAATACGTACTCATATACAGCCAGTACTTTGGCTCCGACCAAGCCTCCCAGACGTGCTTCCAGTTGAACGTGTGCGAAACGATACCCTGCTGGTTGGCCTTCAATCGGTCAACAGCCTTGAGTCGGTCTTCGGGTGTCAGGAACCGAGCCTCTCCGGGGCTGTCGTGCGCCCACCAGTATGTGATGAGCCCAATGACGATAGTGAAGAGACCGAAGAAGAGATATACGATCTGGTACCGGAAGAGGGTGTGCGAGTGAATGCGACCAAAGCCGTAAACGATAGGCGAGCTAAGCAAGGTGCTGAGGCCATAGCAGCTGTACCAGCAGGCGACACGGAAGGGCTGCTCTGAGCGTCTGTAGAAGGCAATGGTGATGACCGAGAAAAGCGGGACGACCGCGGCCTCGAAGGCACCGAGGAAGAAGCGGGATGCAAGAAGGCCGGCGTAGCTCCTGGACCCAGCAAGACCACCAGCGACAGAGATGCCCCAGCAAGTGATGATGATGGGAAGGACTATGCGGTATCGGGCCTTGACGAGAATCCACGCGGCGAGAGGCTGCACAGCAAGCTGCGCATAGTAACCGATGTTACCAATGTTGGAGTAGTCATTGCCCTTCAGGTTCGCGTCCTTCTTGAGTCCGTACACAGCTGTTAGACCGATGATGCCCTTGTCTGCTGACTGGAGGAAGTAGACCATGCAGAGGAGCGAGAGCATGTAGATGTCTGTCTTGCGCAGAATGCGTTTGCCGTCTGCGTCGGAACAGAGATGGGCGTCGCTCAGGTCCAGATCTTTGCCCTCTTCGAGAGCAACAGCAAGGCCGCCTGCATTGTCGGTAGAGCTGTCGGACGAGTGCTCAACGTAGGCGGTGTTCGGCTTCTCTGCTGAAGCCATGTTTCCGGATGGCTGTGGGATGCAAAGAAGATGGAGAAGGAGAGTTGTCTGGAGAAGCCCTGGGGTAATCCGTCTGGGGTACGGCTAATATGTGGGATTTGCGCCGGCTGGACCGGCTGGATCGTGCTGGAAGATAATATTGAGGCGCACAGGCTCTATGCGAACTCGTCGCAATCATCGCGGTCAGAACAAGCCACTGTGCCGGGTTATTCAATTCCACGAATTACGAGTGCTTCCCCTGGGCGTTTCGTTAGCTGTAATTGCTATCCGGTGGAACCACACGCTGGTGACGTTTGAAATCATGTCAGCAGGACCACCATGCATTAAGCTTAGACCAAGCCCGCCACCGGCTTAGCTGTGGAGGCTAAGATTAGAGAAGCGTCGCTAAGGCGACTCGGCATACTTTTAAGTGGTGCAGAAACCGGAGCCCCAGACACACTGCCGCGTCGTCCCAGGTCGCGCCCTTCCAAGCCGTCGTTCGTCAGTTGTTCCACGAATGATGAGATGGTGCTTGGTTCGAACAAAGGGGCGTGAAAGCGTGAAGATGGAAACATGGGGTGGGGTGGGCCCTCGGGGCGACTGCGGAGATGGCGCAAGACCGTGCATCCGGGGGAGAGCGAAAGTCCTAGCCCTCGGTCCCTGATGTGCAGATTTACTGATCTCTTCTCAAATAACAAGTTAATGCGAAAAGATAATGTCCAAAAGGGGCATGTAGAGGACACAATATGATTTTCGACCAGCTTGTAGGTAGCAGACTGCAAAGCACGACCTGCATGTTATCGATCCCCACCGCTGCGCGTCAGCAACAGATTTACAACGACCGTAAGCAGTTAGCAGCAGACGCATCTTAATCATGGTCTTCAGACCGCTCTGTGGTGAGTTGGCAGCTGCCAGCAAAGTCTGAGCACATCCCAGAAGCGAGCCAAGGCTACCTATGTAATCATAGTTTTATTAGTCTCTGTTGTTGTCGTCGCTGAACGGATTCTTGTTGCCTTGACCATATGAACTCCACTGACAACGATCAACAACGTTCAATCGAAAACTCATTAAAAAGGGCATCGACCGCATGTACATTGACTTCGAAGCTCGAAGCTACTGCAAACAAATTGAACACATGACTGCCTGCACAAGACCCTGAAGACTGCGAATCCGACGAGACCGAGGTGTCCAAAGTCTTTTGCGTTACCAGATCAAGTGCGCTGCGGCCAAGCATCCACGAGGCCCTCCCATACAGTCACTTCGCCAAACTCAACCTCGCCCCCCTCCGCAATGAATTGAATGTCCCTGCTGTCTTCGAACCAGCTCCAAATCCAGGTGCTGAGCGCAAATCGATCGTTCACATGCACTTCCACTACGCCACCATCGACCACAAGAGTGATGCGCAGAGTCTCGACCGTAGAACTGTTCCCGCCCGGGACGTCGAACAGGCGGAACTTTCCACTTTCGTTGTCCGTGTTAATGCCCGGTGTTGTGGCTGCAGCTGCTGATGAGTTGGATCGATCGACAATGAGGCTCTCATTAGAGAACTGGTAATAAATGCGCGTAGTCTCGTGAGTCCCAGACAGTATCTCGAAACCAGCTTTGACTTCGTCAGCCCGTGCAGGGAAGGTGATGGACGTGGAGAGCACATAGTGCTTGCTCTTGGGGCTGACATCAAAGCGTGCGCCTGACGATCTGCGACTCCCAGGCTGCGTGATGATACTGGTAGCATTGGCTTTGAACGCCGCTAGCGGTTCTCGTGCGATTTGTTGATGCAGTGTGGCAAGCGTTAGCGTGCCGTTACCATGCTCGGTCTCGAGTCTCCACGCTCCCTTCTCTCTTGCAAGCTCATTGTCGACGACGTTTATGTAACCTACAGACAATTCTCGCGGGAGCAGGAGTGATCCAGTCCAGTTTTGTTGCGCTTTCGGGAAGTCAAGCGTGCCATAGAAGTCTCCAGTCAGCCATAGGTAGGTCAAAAAGCGGTCAGGTGCGCCGCTCTCCTGGCTAGCTTGGGAGGTTGAGAGTACCGCCTTGCCTGCGGCAGCATATGCTGATCGTCCAGCGTCCAGTCTTCCGGCCATAGTTGGCTCGAACCTGAGTGAACCGTTGACAAGAGATTGCGTGCCGGCCACCCACAGCATCTCTCTATTATCAGAAACTTGAGGTACGATGGGGTCGAAACTCCATTCTGCGCCCAGCGTGACAAAGAGCTCGCCGTTGGGGTCGTAACCGTCCCGGTTCAAAGCGAAAAAGTTGCCGACTTCGAAATTGAAGCCCCAGCGTCCAGCCCAACCATCTTCCGTCCACGTAGTGTTGGCTTCCTCATGCCACCACTGACCAAGATACTCCCATGTTTGGAAGTTGCCGGCTCCGTCGCCGTATTCGGCGTACAAGAATAGACTTGGGCCTTTGCTGTGCACTCCACCGGAGATGATTGTGTAATGAGTACCATTCGCCTTCTGGAGTAGGCCATCGATCTGAGGGCTTTGGAACACGAATGGGTCCCGGAAGCCAGTCACATTCACCGCGAAAGGTGGGCTGGGGATCACCGGACCGTGCTCCAACTTTGTGAAGTTTCGGCCGCCGTCTGTCGCGATAGCTAGGGATTGTGTTTCGCTGCCTTTGGTGTATGCTACCGTCCATTGGATTGGAAGATAGCTCACGCTCGTGTAGAGTAGAGTCGGTGTCCCATTGATCCCGTGTTCGATTACACTTCCGTCGAACACTGCTACCGGATCGTTGATGCCGCCTGCGCGAATAAAGGGATTTGAATTCGGGTTCAAATCATCGTATGTAACAAGATCGCCAGTCGTGGCGCCGGAAGCGCCCTCGTGGAGGTAGCCCACGTGAAACAGACCGGTCTCCGGATCTGTGTAATGCATGCACGGGTCACCGATCTGGCCATACGAAGGGAGAACATGTGACCTGGGACGCCATGTTGAGTATAGTGAATTGTTGGCTAGCGTCGAAAGATTGGGAGGAGCGCTTGCGTAGTCAATGGTCGATTGACGGCGTAGATCGTATCCTGCGACCACTCCTCCAAGTAAAACTCCCAGATGCAGTTTCGGTATCATCGTGTCAGAGTTGAAATTAACTGAGAACCATCCATTGTCAGTTGGCGTAACGACACTTTTATTGCTAGTCGATAGAAGTCGGGCCGGGACAATGGTTGTGGTGCACTTGGCATGACGTTGCTCTGTGGGGACATTTCCAAAGAAATACTCGAGAATCCGGAGATCCTCATGTCCTGAACTCGTTCTCTTCAACCAACGGTCTGAGACATACCGAGAGTCTTTGCGCCCGGGTCTTCTCTTTGGGACAGAGTCATTTAAAATCAGCACCTGTCGTTCATGTTGTCTAAACAAACAGGTCAACCGTTGCAGCTTGGAGCCGCTAACTCGTTCAGGAGCCCCTCTCTTTTCAAAATGTTGCGCACATGTACAAAAGAGCTGGTATATGGTGTTACATCGTACATGACACTGACACTTGCCTTAGACTAGGACTTCGAAAGCAAGACATAGTCAAGAGTTAAGACTAGCCATATCCGGAGCTGACGCAGAATGGCCGCCATTGCAGCCATCGGCCCGTTTCCTTGCAGACCAAACAAGTCTGAGGAGTATTTATTCCGTAGTCTTTAAGAGATGCTCACTTCCGTCGTCCTCATAATCCCTTTGTGCTGTCGTAAGATGCTCTCATCGCTCTCCGCTGCGCTACTCGCCCGTCTCTGGTCCACGACATACGCCAGTCCGTCGTCTGTAGGGCCTTGGTATCTCGATGGGCTCGCCGCAGTGCACCTTGCATCCATCTCTCCCAAAGCATACGATGGCGTTGCACTGCCCTCGGCTTGTTTCAAGTATCCGTCCGAGACGTACGGTCGCGAGCGTGCCTTTGTGTTGCTGCGAGAGCCGTATTGCGAGCCGTACCGCTCGCCAGATGTCAGAGCGCTGACGGCACCGAAGAAGTCGGCAGCGAGGGGCTTAAGCGTCGGGAGACATGCCGCGATGATGCCCACGTTCATCTCAATCCTTGATGTGGTCAGATGATTTGCTTGCCCGAGTCGAGAATTCTTACTGTTGCCAAATGTAATACCAAGCGCCCTTGCCAGAGAAGTCTTTCTCGTCGAAAAATTTGTATTGAAGTGGGATTTTGTACACCGCAGCTGCGCAGGCGCTGCTTTCTTTAGTCTCCGTGCCGTAAGCATCGGTAATCGTTTGACGTACAATAATCCGAGTCCCAGAATAACGCAGAGCGAGATCCTTGTCTTTATGTTCGTCTGCAGCTTCCAAACCATAGGTATAGGGAGAATGGCCAACAAAAGATCCGTGAAGAGGTTGAAAACTGCGCTCGTAGGTAAGTTGTTGAACACTGAGGCAGGTGCTAGTCCATACCCGAATTGAAGACACCGGTGTTTCGGTACACTGTCGGTGAGTAGCACACTCCATCCCTGAACTTGTCAGCTACGATCACACATTGCTTTGCGCATCTCGTACCCGAAAGGTGCTCGCAGACTGAAATCCCAGGCCGCTCTTACAGGGCTACATTGCAGGATGAGCGAAAGTACCGATCCGACAGTGAAGAGCAAGAGGACGACTGGCTACGTCAGTCATCGATAATAGTATCACCGCTCGACGTACCGATGGTAGTGTATAGTACCCAACGCCAATGGCGGCGATGATTTGCCAACCGGAGCAGAAAGTATGCAATGGATATTTTGATGCTGGTGTATGCTACCACAACGATCCATGCATACCACCACGCGAGTTGGAAGAAGACAGTAAAAAGATCGGGGCGAACATATGTGTAATATTCAGCGTGGCGGCCGACACCATTCTTCGTGAGCGTCACGAACAGCGAAAAGCATATCGTGCTGAGGATCTGGAGAAATGATTAGCGAAGTTCTTAGAACAACAACGCGCGCCGGGACGTACCGCAGCAAGTACCATGATCCAGTCTGGCAATCTTAGGTCAGTACTCATCAGATCTGCCGTTCGAGTTTGGACTGACCATCAACGCCAAACGTTTTCAGCATGACTGCGCGCACATACACGCGCAGCAGCACAAACAAGATTGCCAGTCCGAAGAATATCCCGTCCACTGCGAGCATCTTTGGGGCAAGATTTTCGTCAAGATACTCCTGTGGAGGCGGGGGTGGCAGAGGCCCTGGGCCCTGTCTGGCAAACAGTTCAATGACCATATTCAACAGATGCGCAGATCAGCGAGGCGATACCAACAGAGTCGAGGTACTGAGGATCTCGCAGCCTAAGTATCACATTGCGAGTATCGAGAAGCATTGAAACGGGGTCGGGACCATGTGTTTACGACTGGGGAAGAGTACAGGGTGCCTGATGGGGAAGCACGTACGAACGACTCTGATTGCACGCTTTCGCTGACGTCCAACATGTACATGCAGAGGATGGCCGAACTGAACCGTAACCCCGGTATGGAAAACCTGTCGCATTCAGCCGGAGCCGCTGTATGAAGGGGACTTGGCTCGAAACTCTTGCTCCGTGCTGGCCGCATGAGTGTCATTAGTCACAGATTGGTAGTGACCGTGCCTTGCCATGCTTTGAAATAACGAGCCATGCATAAAGGGGAGCACATGCGGTCAATGGACTACGACTTCACATGTTAGATGGTGTCAAGTCAATTGTCGCGACGGTGATGCAGGGGGTACGACCTTGGCGGGCTGCAGAAGGTACCTGTTCGTAAGGCGATGACCCATACAATACAAAAAACGCGCACCAGTCCACATCCTCGCAAGGACGTGTACCGCAACGTGGATTTAGCCGACGGCTGGGGACGCGGAACCCCAGGAAACGGACAAGCGAGAGCTTACACGAGCCCGTAGGCCTGGAAAATAGGTGTTGCCGAGGCGGTAGACGTTGTGCTGTTTTGTAGAGCAGACGAAGGATCAAAGGATGCTGAAAAATCGTATAAGCTGCATCTTGGCAGCAAGACTCAGTCTACTTGAGGAGAGAGCATGCACCTCGTACAGGGAGCGGGATAGCCGCAATCTCGACCACCCGCGGAGCAGCCTCGAAGGATCAGGTCACAAAATATTTTTTTGCCGCGCTGCATGTCTTGGGACTCAGCTACACAGATCTTGTATCTGTAGGTGCGCTCTACCAGATGCTAGGCAAGATCTCACGATGCGTTTTGGCAGCCAAAGATCGTTGAGCACGAGTTGTGGGTGAAGGAGTTGAGGGACGTTGCACGGAAGGACCGGGCCTTCGGCACAATCAGGGAAGTGGGCCCGAGAGACCCTGAGGTTGTCCTATCAAGCGACCGCCACAGTCCCCAACCGACCATCTCCTTCGAGGACGTTGTCCCGTTTCTCGGCTCGGACCAGAGCTCTGCTTGTTCCGTTGTGGGCGCGGGTAGGTTTTCTTGGGGTAAGCGCACGCTTCTCGAACGTCAGCTCATCTGCAGGTAGCAAGGAGTCCATTGGAACAGGAAACAATTCAGGGGCAATAGTATGCTGTAGGATCAGTCTGTACCGGCTATTATGTACTTCTTTAGCTTGCATGGAGAATACTCCTCGGAAGCTAGGATTGGCGCCCAGGTGGCGGACCTTTTTCAGGCCTTCCACGTGCGGAGCTTTCAAGACAGCTACCGCTGTGTAACAAAGCATAAAGAGGCGTCGAGACGCTCGTAAGCACGGCAGGCGCACTCGTTTGTCTCTTTCTCCCAGCTTCTCTACCCTAGCTCAGATTCCATATCAAGATGCGAGGAGTTTTCCAGGCAGCGTGCCTTCTGCCACTGGCAGTAGGAAGTGCTCTTCCGACTCAGGAGGACACACAATTCGAGAAGAGGTCTTTCGACCTCGTTGAGAATGTCCTTGCGGGTTTGGGTAGCATCAAGCAGGATCTGATGGCTGGCGGTGCTGCAATCAACCAGCAGCTATACCAAGCCGTGCAGCAACCAGCCCAGTACAAGAAGTGCAACCCAACCAACGTACAGGTCCGACAGGAGTGGTAAGTCCGCGAGCCTCTTCTAATCTTCGACCTTGACTCACGACGAACAGGTCGACCTTTTCAAAGAGCGAGAAGAAGGCCTACATCAATGCGGTACAGTGCCTCGCAAAGCTTCCCTCAAAGACCTCGAAAGAGGCCTGCCCTGGATGCAGGAACCGTTACGACGACTTTGTTGCGACCCACATCCAACAATCGTTCAACATCCACGTCACTGGCAACTTCTTGACATGGGTAAGCATGCATCAACACATCTGAGTGCTGTGTCTGACAATCCAAAGCACCGTTACTTCACCTGGGTATACGAGCAGACGCTGCGTAATGAATGCGGATACAAGGGTAACCAGCCCTACTACAGCTACTCCCGCTGGAGCGATCCAGCCAAGTCTCCTCTGCTTGACGGCTCCGACACCTCCCTCTCGGGCCAGGGCGCCCCGGGCTGCATGAACCAAACTTTCACCGGAATCCCACTCAACACCAACCCGCTGATCAAAGTCCCCCACGGCGCTGGCGGCGGCTGCGTGACCTCTGGCCCCTTCAAGGACTGGAAAGTCAACCTCGGCCCTCTCTTCCCCGGCTCCGACTGCGCACCGCTGAACCCGAACCTGAACTTCACCGAACCGGGCTACGGTCTCGGCTACAACCCGCGCTGCCTGACCCGCGACATTTCCAGCTTCACGACGCAAGGCTGGCTGAAGGACGACGACATCGTCTCGCTCCTGAAAAGCCCCACCTACCAATCCTTCTGGGAAACGCTGCAAGGCGGCCCACCCCCCAACAACTTCCTGAACAACTTCATGGGCGTGCACACCGCAGGCCACTTCATCCTCGGCGGCGACCCCGGCGGCGACTTCACCGCGTCGCCCGGAGATCCGTACTTCTTCTTCCACCACGCGAGCATCGACCGCATCTACTGGATCTGGCAGAACCTCAAGCCGGCGGAGCGCACAAAGGCGCTGTACGGAGGCACGATGATTTCGGATCTCACCACCCCCACGAAGCTAGGAGACAAGCTGACGATGGGCGCTGCGTACCCCGGGGACATTACGATTGAGGAGGCGTCGAGTACCATGGCGGGTCCTTTTTGCTACACATACATATAGAGCTTGCTGGGTTTAGATTAGATAATTGTAATAACACCACTTTATTTCCACAAAACCATCTCGGTTCTGCTTCAGAAACTGCCTTGACCAATCCAACGCGCAGACACCAGCTTCGCTCTCAATAAGGGCCATATCCGCGTAGCGTAGCCAGAATTCCGTTTACTGACAGCTCTATACATACCCATCTACAGGAGCGCCACATGCATTCACCAGCAACACCATTACGTTCAACACATCACGGACCTATCGGTTCGGATCAGCAGGGGCATTTCCACTGACTGTGAGCGTGACCACTCACCACTCATCCGTACTTTGCCCTGCCTTCTCCAAGCGAACATCGAGCCAGACAGTCCCTCCACATACCGTAAAAACACTCTCTCAAAGTACCGCTAGCACAGCGCTCATCGCGCAGGAAAACCCCCGCTCTCACACTTCCACACTACCGTGCAATGGGCCCCTGTACCTCGTCTCTGTTGCGGTACCCACGTGCTCCCTGGCAAAGCCTGTCTCGTGTTCGAGGCAAAGCGAGGCAGTGCGGCACGCCGGGTCAATGCTAGAAGCCAGTCCATGGGGGATGAATCAAGTGGGCGAAGGAGATGCTATGTCTTGAGGACAGGAGAGTCAGGTGGTTTAGAAAGGACGACGTCAATGCTGTGCTTGCGGGGAGAGGATACAAGAGACTAGATAGTACGACATCGGCCTTTAGTGGAGCGGATTCGTTCAATCGCCACTTACAAGTCTTCTCTGGTAAAAATGTATCGAGCGACGACGTACAGACACGACAGCAAGAAGAGATCATAGGTCACTACAAAACAAGGAGACTGCTGAAATTTGACGTTGTTTCATTCATCGTTATGGCGTTCACAGTGAACAGCGGTGTCGGTGCTTAAAGCCCAAGATCGCCTTACCATCCTAGTAACCAAGGGGCCGCAACACTTAGTCTGTGAAGGGTTAGCACAGTCGAGCTTGACCGAGGGCATTTCACTCACTGTAGTTGAAGTCGCCGTTGTTGTTGGAGATGCGCTCGGACAGGTTGACGTCACGCTGCTGGGCGTTGCCTTCCTGGTCGATGAGGTTGGCACGGAGGACAGGAACAGAACCGTCGCCCTCAATGGTGAAGTGAACTTCCTGGGCGGAGCCGGAGAAGCCCTCGCCGTCCCAGTAGAAGTGGCCTTTGTGCTGTTAGTGAGAACACTACATGCTCAAGAGGAAGATGTACCGTTGTCGTTGCCGAGGTGGCGGTCAAGGTCGATCTCTTCGTGTGTGTCAGTACAAGTCCAGCTGGGCAAAGCGTGTTGAGCTCACCAGAGTCGTTCCACTCGCCGTCAGCACGCTGGAGGCGAGCCTTGAGGATGTGGCCGTCCTCGACGCGGATGTCCTCAGCAGAGTAATGGAAAGACATTGTGACTGGTTGAGTGGATGGGAATATGTGAATGGAAGAGTTGAGAAGAGAGACAGTCGAAGGGAAGAGATGGAAGTCGAGGGGAGATGCGAGCTTTATGTGGAGATGTACGTCAACTACAGTCGAGGCAATCGCGCGGTAAGAGAGAAGTGGGGCATTGAACATGGCGCGTCCCTACAAACAGCATCACGAAATCGCTCATCAGCTCCACCGTGCCGTAGCACGTCCTGTGAGCGACCCCAGTTGAAGCTCACAGCCAGGGTTGAGCGGTTTCCACGCCTCTCGTTGGCTTGTTCTCTTCCTCTGTGCCGCGGATCCGGCTTGGAGATGGTGAGATTTCGAGCAGCTTCTCGAACCGAAGCAGATGCATCGCGAGCTGCCAGACCCTGAGGTCACACCGTCCATTGCAACGACCCCGATGGCCGCCAAGTGGACACGACCATGCAGGGCGCCACGGTGTGGCCGTAACGCGCATGCGTGGCTGTGTGTGATTTGTGGCGGGATTTCGGGGCGCAACTCAAGTGGATACGCTGCGTTACTGGCTGCATTTCGTTTCCAAATGCACGTTTGAGACCGTTTACAAAGTGGACCCACGATGGGTCGGGTCGTGCCAGGCTGGGCGGGGGCTTACAGCGAGAGCGACGACGTAGGCAAACAAAGACATGCCGTGAATTGATTTCGATCTCCTCCTTGCTTTTGGAAATGTATTGCGTCTCCTGTTTGCGCTACATCTCGCTACGATGGTGGTGGAGAAGCACGAAGGAGCAGCACGCAATGTGGGGTGCAGTTGAACCTGGACGTGCTAGACAGGCGCTAGTTGGCTGGGCTTGGCTGGACCCTGACCACATACACTAACAATCCGCGTATGCTGATCGCTGGAATTGCTTCATCGATGCTGCAACGTACGTCTTGTTGCGTGCGCAATTGGGGTAATGGTCGATCACGTTCGTTGGATGGCACGCTTGATAGAGTAGGTTTCTACCTCGTGGAAAGAACAAAGTCAGAAGTCATGAGAACAGGAACGTCATTTATGCTGTGCAACTAAACAAACTCCATTGAAAAAGATGCTTTCCCAATAACTCCGTCGCTCACCGTGATGCACATGATCTAAGCGCTTTTGGAAGACCGACCTTAGCGTAAAGTCGCGCAGAACCCAATTAAGTCCTCAGCGCAATCATACAGTGCGTGACTAGATGCTGCCCATCTTCGTATTCATCTACCGTCCTGCACGGCCCTCCAAAACCGACTCCATGTTGGACAATTCGGACAGGCGCCTCCTCCTGGTAGGCCTCTCCTCCTCCACTTCATCGAGGTTCTTCTCTTCGTGTACGCGAAGTGTTAGCCAGGCGGCAATCAAAGCACAGAGACCACCGAATCGCAACACCCAAGCCACGCTGTCGTCGCCGGCCACGCCACGAGGCTTCTGCAGCAATCTGAAGAGGACGGAGCTGACGAGCGTAGCAATGACTTGGGGAGCAGCAATGGCGACATTGTGAATGCCAAGGACCACTCCAGCAGAGTCCGCGCCCTCAGCGTCGGCACCCTCGGCGATAGCCTGGCTCTCGTCGTCGGTGGGCTTGATGACACCACGACGGATGGCGTCCCGCTTGGAGATCTCAGAGGCGATGATGGAGAAAGGAGCCCAACCAGTCAGACACCAGGGAACACCGATGGCGCCGACGAGGATGGTCGCGCCCATGGTAGACTTGATCACAAAGGTCAAGCCCATGAGAACAGCGAAGAGAATGTGCGAGATGAACCAGCAGCGACGGAGAGTGAGCGATTTGATCTGCAGCTTGTCAAGGGCCGCGGAAAACTTCTCCATCTTCGTCTTGGGCGGTTCTGTACGTTTGGGTCTCAGCGTAAAGTACCCAGAGCCACCCATGGAGTGAGGGGTTGCTGGTGTCAGGGGTGTAGTGGGTCTCATGGGTGTACCAGGTGTAGGAGGCTGCGGCTCCGGCTCGGGCGCTTGGAAGCTGGGCGGGATGATAAAGGGGAAGATGACGGAGCATAGGAAGGTCGTGCAAGCGAAGACCAGAAGCGCACGGGTGCCGATTCTGGTGGCGTCCTCCCAGACCTTGTCAATCTCTGCGTCAGACATGTGTGGGTTGGCCTCGAAGAAAGGATCGGCGTAGATTTCGCCAACGTATGTGGTGATGTAGAAGAGGAAGGGGAACCAGCCAATCCAGGCGAAGAACTGAACCTCGCAAACACGCTTGATCTGGTCGGGGAGCCTCTTGACGGAGACGGAGAGTCCTTTGAAGAAAGCAAGGACGCCTTCTTTCTGCTCTGCGGGAGGAGGGTCCCGGGTGGGGTCTCGTTCGCCGGCGGTGCAACTAATACCCACGGTGAGGGCCATGATGAACGAGGCGATAGCGCAGAGCACCTTGAACTGAGTTCCGCCGAGCCACGGGAGGTACAAGGGGAGGTTGATGTAGCCGGCCAGGTAGCCAGCAATGTTTCCCACACCGGCGGACCGCATAAGCCACGCGTTGGCAGATTCTTGCTGATGGGTCGGGGCGACGTCCACAATGTATGCGCGGATGGCAGCTTGGATAACGTTGATGGCGAAGTCGAGGACGTAAACCAAGAGGATGGCGAACAGCATGGTGGTGGTGACGACCCAGTAAGACTCCGGGTGAGCGCCGAAGAGCTGGCTAATGCCAGCGACGATCTCGCGGGCCCAGCCAAGAAGCATCAGAGAGGCGATGGTCGCAAGGGCACCGCCGATGATGAAGGGACGCCTCTTGCCCCATGTGATTCTGCAGTTGTCGCTCTTGAGGCCGACGTAGGGCTGTACGAGAACACCGGAGAGGGGACCAGCGATCCAGACCAGAGCAAGCATGGACTTGCTGAGGCCGAGGGACAGAAGGTAAGGCTGTTCATGTGCGTTAGCATGTTGATATTTCTTGATGGTGTAGGGGAGTACGTACCGAGCCGTTGGAGGTCTCGACGGACCAGCCAATCTGGAGGCCGAGACCACCAAGGGTCAGGAGGAAGAGGAAGAAGCTGCTCTTGGTCTCCTCGAACTCTGGGAAGTAGTCGTCATCTTCCTGGCCATAGTTTGGGGTGAGAGGCTCCTTGAGCAGGCGGTCTGTCTCGCGGGCGCGGTCCGAGGGATTGATGAGCGGCGACGACTCGTTGATGAACTCGCGGTCGGGCGGGCCACCGAGCTCAGAATTGCGACCGAAGGAAACGAACTTGGGGCGAGGGCGGCCGGAGTTGGAGACTTGGGTGTCGATTGGGGGCGGGCCAGGCACCGATCTCCTCGAGGAGAGGGAGCCGGCCTCGGAGACGGTGTCGTCGTCCTGACGAGCGCGGGAAGACGACATGATGGCAGCACTCGAGAGGTAGTCTGCACCAGCAATGGAGACGGACGGCTGCGAGAGGAGTGGTGCAGAGGACGACCAGCAGCTGATAAATTAGAGGCGTAAGCGCGCAGGTGCAGTTTAGGTGCAGGTGCAGGTGCAGTTGCAGGTACTAGCTAGCAAATCCTGCGCGAGCTGTGTCGTCACTGGTGGTGGCGGACGGGAAGAGAGCAGGGGTCGTCACGATCTGTTGACCCGTGCTAGACAACGCAGGAGAACTCGGGAGAGCGACGGGAGAGGGAAAAAGCAAGAGCACAGCAGAGCGCGGTGCAACACGCGTTGTGTGCAGCGAATATTTTTGCGGGGTGGCGGTTTGCGGTTTATGAAGGGCCGGAAGGGCGGTGAAGGTCAGGTGTGGCTAGGCGCAGGGCAGGCTTCCAGGCCATGATATGATCTCCACGGAACTGCAAGCCTGGAAGACTGGAGACCAAAGTTCGGTGTTGCAAGTGACGTCGTGGGGCTCGGGACGGCTAGACGACTTGACGACTAGGCTGCGTTGGTGGGCGGTGGGCCATGTCGAAACCACCTCGAGCCTGAGGCTTGTGCTGCAGCAGCGAGCAGCTGTGACCTGTCAACCGTCAACGGACGCGCAGGTCACCCGTTCATCTGAGAAGCGCCGATGAGCCACCTCTGTGCACTACACAACTCTTCTGATAAACGCTGCATACGCGACTTCTAAGCTAGGACTTTGAACCTTTGAAGAGTCGCTGCGAGCCATCTAAGAAATACACACACAAGTTTATAAAAGATGATGGCTTTGCGCAGTTGGTTGCAGCTGGTGTTAGTGTAGAAGCGTGAACGCCAAGTGGCTCGTTGGCGATTCTCAGATGGTGTAGCTATCCTCGGCGAGTCGCAGATATCCTGACTGTCATCCTCATCAGACTGCGTGCGCGTGTATGTGTGTGCTGATACCAGGATATACGCCTGTTGAATCGTCGCCGGTCGCGCAACGTGTTGCCTATTGCCTTGCCTGCCTGCCTTTACAACGCCGCCCTTGATCGCACTACTCTCCACGCGCCGCGCATCGATACACGAGCAGCCACCTTTCCACTCGCACACCCACTGCACGCCCTACACCCACTGCAACTACTGCACCTCCTGCACCCTCTGCTGATGCAAACGCAACCGCGCCCCTAAAGCCACCATGGTGTCGACAGTGGGCTGGGCCATTGTGTCCCAGATGCTGAGTATGCGCCGCGTGCGCCCAACACCCACCCCCCAAGCAACATTACTGACCTGCCCTGCAGAGCGAGACGCCGTCGACGCAGACCCAGATGGTCAGTCCCCTCCACCGTGCACACGCCTGCGACGCCTGCGACGCCTGCCACACCCACCACCGTCCGAATGCTATGCTGATGCGCCCCTACAGAGGAAGCCCCAGAGGCAGGCCAGAAGGAGATCTTCACATCATGGGCCCTCTCCATCCTGATCGTCCTGCTCATCATAGCCCTCTTCACAAGCTACATCATGCAGACGCGCAAGATCCAGGCCGTCCACGAGACCGTCCTGTCCATCTTCGCCGGTACGTTGTCCGCTGTCTACCGTGCCCGCGGCCCACCTCGTAATCCTCCGTGCTAGAGCCTCACTAATACCCTTCAGGTATGGTCGTCGGCCTCGTGCTACGACTGACGGCAGTGGGATCCGTCCTGGATGCCGTCAGCTTCGACTATCAGATGTTCTTCAATCTCTTGCTACCACCCATCATTCTTTCAGCCGGTTACGAACTACACCAGGTGCGCCAACACCTTCCCACCGTCCTGTCCAACATGACTTGCTGACCCTCTCCAGGGTAACTTCTTCCGACACATCGGCAGCATCCTTACCTTTGCCTTCGCTGGCACTTTCATATCCGCCGTCTCGCTTGGTCTCATTCTGTTCCTCTGGACTCGCATTCCTCTCGATGGCTTCAAGATCAACTTTGTCGAGGCCATGTCAGTCGGTGCTACCCTTTCAGCCACCGACCCCGTCACCATCTTGGCCATTTTCGATACATACAAGGTCGAGCCAAAGCTATACACCCTCATCTTCGGCGAATCCATCCTCAACGACGCTGTCGCCATCGTCTTGTTCGAGACTGCGCAAAAGTACAAGGACGGCGCCGAGACGCTGGGTATCGCGAGCCTGTTCGAGGCTTTTGGCATCTTCTTCGGCGTCTTCTTCGGCAGTCTGTTCATCGGTGTCATGGTCGGCATCGTTGCCTCGTTGACTTTGAAGTTCACATATGTTAGACGCTACCCGAAGACAGAGACGTGTTTGATCATCCTGGTCGCCTATCTTACCTACTTCTTCTCCAACGCCATCCACATGTCTGGTGAGTCACTTCTCCTATAACGCCTCATCTCAGCTAACATTCCACCAGGCATTGTATCGCTCTTGTTCTGCGGAATCTGCCTCAAGCATTATGCCTACCACAACATGTCCAGGCGCACTCAACTCTCCACAAAGTTCGTCTTCCAGGTCACATCGCAACTGTCTGAAAACTTCATCTTCATCTACCTGGGCCTGTCGCTCTTCACCGACAAGCAGCTCGACTTCAAGCCTCTCTTTATCCTCATCACCGTCGCTGGCATCTGCGCCGCTCGCTGGGCCGCCGTCTTCCCCCTTTCCAAAGCAATCAACGCTGTTTCGAGATATCGCCAGCGACGCCGCGGTGTAGACACGACTGAAGACGAGATACCCTACGCGCACCAGGCTATGATCTACTGGGCAGGACTGCGAGGTGCCGTGGGTGTTGCTCTTGCAGCAGGACTGACAGGCAACAACGGCGACACGCTCCGTGCCACCGTGCTCGTGGTGGTCGTGTTGACGGTCATCATCTTTGGTGGCACCACAGCACGTATGCTAGAAATTATGGGCATTCGCACTGGAGTGGTGGAGGAGATTGACTCGGATGACGAGTTCGACATTGAGGTCGTTAACGGCGGTACATTCCAGCGCAACAAGGGCGCCGGTATTGGGCACACTCCTCAGCCTAGCCAGAATGGGTTCGGATTGAACAACGTGAACGGCGCATACTCGAGCGGCTCGCTGAGCCGCAGCAGCCCACCCACGCGTCCGAACGGGCAGCCGATGCGACGAAACTCCAGCAGACAACGATTCGCAGACGGTGCAGATCATGGTCTTCTCAGCCCTGGAGGCAGCCTTTCCGGCGATGAAGACGATGCAGACCTCGACCTGCCACCCAGCGCACGCAGGTCACCAAACCGCCAGCCGTCCCCGCTGGGCACATCAATCGACCCTTTGTACCCAACTTCAGGCCATCGAATGGCAGAAACCGGCGTGGCAGAAGGTTCGAGTAGGGTGGCCACAGCTACTGGTGCCGTGAAGCACCTCTTCAACGAGCTGAGCCACGACCCGGCGAACGCGTTCAAGCAAATTGATGATGGGTTCTTGAAACCACATCTGCTTCTCGACCCTGGGCAAGGGAAGCCCGGGCCCAACAACGTGTAAAGTCTGAAATCGAAGCATTTGAGCATCTCTGGCGTTATTGGCATGGTAGATCGCGGCATTGTAGTGCGTAGCATGAGAAGCCGCGGCTGCGAGTGTTTTGCGGCGCATTTAGGCTGTAGCATCATGCCTGACCGAAGAGGACAGGCTGTTGAATCTACATGTTCATCTCATCTCACTTTGCACTGGCTCCAGTAAAGGTACATCCAAGCTTTGCACGGTCCAGCGAACTGTTAGGCATTTGAGGCTTGCAAAGTCACCTGGCAAGGCTTGAGTGCATCAAGTCACTTTACCCCGTGCTTATTAGGGATGTGACAAGCCACTAGCGTGCCTTCCATATTACTACAAATTAACGCACTAACAAACCTCAAACCAGCTCACTCTACGCAGCCATTGAGCTTCGCACCTCAGAACGTCTCGCTTTCGGAGAGAAGCAAGGTTGCGGAGCCCCACAGCTTCCGGTCCAGCTTGTTGCGGGGAAACTACCTCAGTCCGGACGACATCTGCAGTCGCAGCGCGGCTCAAATGAAGGCTCATCTACCGTTATACTGGCCACAGGGTGCAGTCAGCGGCCTCACTTGGGTCAGCACGATCCGCGGCACCGCTGTCAATACGTTTACAGTAGCGCAACGACACCAGGGACAAGATATGGAGCAGTACCAGCGACCAAGAGCTTGCGGATAGACAGCCTGTGGATCTACACTCTCTGAACTTGACAGTGGTCAGGCACAGGTCCGAAGTCCCGCCACGCCTGAGATGAGGTCCCTGGATAATCATTAACACTTTGTCAGATGATTGGCGACCCTGCTATAGTACGAGTGCATTCTGCCTGCAGCCAACGTTTGCCAAAGTTTCATCGTTTCGACGGCACAGACCACGAAGATCACATACTCGCGGTCGCGGGCCTGCTTCCTGATGAGCCGCCTTCAATCGTGTCAGGCACTGAGTGTATACTGGATTGCGAGTCTTGATGGATATAAAAGGGTTACCAGTTGTCCTGACATTCTGACGACCACACCCCAACATCTTCGCTCATCTCTCTTCCGCCAACATGAAGCTCACCTTGACTGCCTTGCTGGCATCCGCCGTCACTGGCGTCTTCGCCGTCCCCACGCCTACTGAGCAGGGTCCCATTACCGCCCGCCAGGCGGCAAGTGGGTGCGCAACAGCAGTCACTCTGTCCGGCAACCCCTTCGCAGGACGCTCAGTCTATGCCAACAAATTCTACTCGTCCGAAGTCGTATCCGCGGCTGCCTCCATCACCGACAGCGCGCTGAAGGCGAAGGCCACCAAGGTGGCACAGGTTGGAACCTACCTCTGGATGTAAGTGTGGGCAGCTTTTACGATATGCCTTGCTGACAAGCATCCAGCGACACCCGAGCCAAGATCGCTTCCGTTGAGGATGCTATCAAGAACGTCGCCTGCAACCAGATCGCTGCTCTTGTCATCTACAACCTCCCCGGCCGTGACTGCGCCGCTAAGGCCTCGAACGGAGAACTCGCTGTTGGTCAGATCGATGTCTACAAGACACAGTACATTGACCGTATGCTCCTTCTAGAATCCACTTCATTTCGTCACTGACAATCATAGCCATCGTTGCCATCATCAAGAAGTACCCCAAGGTCGCCATCTCCTTGATCATCGAACCCGACTCCCTTCCCAACCTCGTCACCAACATCAACCTCGCTCCATGCCAGGCTTCCGCCGCTGGGTACCGTGAAGGTGTCGCATACGCGCTCAAGTCGCTTAACCTCCCCAATGTAGCCATGTACCTCGATGCTGGCCACGGTGGCTGGCTGGGCTGGAACGACAACCTGAGTACGTCTTGTATCCTCTACTTTTTCGTTTCTGCTAATTGTCACCACAGAGCCTGGCGCCCAAGTCCTTGCCGACGCCTACATTGCCGCCGGCAAGCCCAAGTCCCTCCGCGGTATCTCCACGAACGTGGCTGGGTGGAACGCCTTCGACTTGACCCCCGGCGAGTTCTCCAACACCGCCGATGCCCAATACAACAAGGCCCAGAATGAGAAGGCCTACATCGAGCTCTTCGCACCCTACCTCAAGGCCGCGGGCATGCCGTCCCAGGCCATTGTCGACACCGGCCGCAATGCCGTGCAGGGCCTGCGCAAGGAGTGGGGTAACTGGTGCAACGTCAACGGTGCCGGCTTCGGTGTGCGTCCCACGACCAGCACCGGCAGCACGCTTGTCGACTCGTTCGTCTGGGTCAAGCCCGGCGGTGAGAGCGACGGCACCAGCGACTCCTCTGCGAAGCGCTACGACTCGTTCTGCGGAAAGGAGGAGGCCTTCAAGCCCAGCCCCGAGGCCGGACAGTGGAACCAGGCCTACTTTGAGATGCTCCTCAAGAACGCTAAGCCTTCTTTCTAAGTATTGGTGTAGGCATATAGGAGTTGTACATAGAGCACGGTGCAGAGGACTGGAGGGCTGGAGGAGGTATCCAGAAGTCGTTACCTAGATGTGGTAGATGAAAGACACTCGTTTGAAGCTGCGTTACCTGCGCCTTGCCACGGTTGTAAATACTTGACCACCTTGAGTCTGCCATTTGAGTGGGTGCATGAGTATCCCTTCTGCTTGAACGCCCTTCTCGATTCCAGATCAAGACTTAGACCATGACACGTGAAGTAAAAACATCGCTGCTTCCAAGAGGGAAAGTCTGTAACATAGACCGAACAGCTCAGGCATTTGCCCAAGGCAGAAAGAGTGTGCAGGATACGGATGATACGTCTCAATATCGTCCTCAAGCCAGCGCCACGCAGACGTCCACTTCCCCCGGCCATGGCCTTACAAGTGATGCTGCTGTTGGGGAAGGGCGTGCGCGATGGTGGTTCTTTGCTAATTCACACGGCGCAAGATTGCTCAATCATTGTATCTGGCATGGTGCGTGGGCTTTGTGTTCGTATGGTCTCTTGTTAGGTGTGGATTGGAGATGGTGGTCGACTGCTGTGCAGATGCCCGTCTGGACTGGAGCTTAGCGGGGTCCACCGTGCGTCATTGCTGCTCGACATCAACATCACAACTGTGCACTACCAACAAGCACCACTACGCCTGTGACCTGTCGAACCTCTAAAATGTCGTCCAAGATCGAAAAGACGATTCAGCGACAGAAGGAAAGGTTGGCTTCTTAGTTCCAGCTTCTCGGCTTCTACTAACGTACACAGGATTGCCGAAGGCCAGTTCTATGAAGCCCACCAACAACTCCGCGTAATCGCATCGCGGTACACCAAAGCCTCCGACTGGGCCTCTGCGACCGACATACTCTTCCGCGGCGCGCAATCTCTGCTGCAAGCAGGCCAAGGCGGCTCGGGCGGCGACCTCTGCATATTCCTGCTCGATGTGTTCAACAAGAGCGAGACCAAGCCCGACGCGAGCAGCAAAGGCAAGCTGCTGAGCCTCCTCCGCGCATTCCCCGCGAATGAGCCGACCAAGAAGAAGTTTGTCGCCGAGATGGTAGGCTGGAGCGCAAGATATGGCGAGTATCCCGCCGGCGACCCGGAAATCCACCACGTCGCCGGCAGCGCATTCGCAGAGGGTACGTTCCAGCACCAGAATGACGAGATCATCCACTGACGCACAGAATCCAGAACTCGAGCCGTACGACGCAGAGCGGCACCTCGTACTCGGCACAAAAGACTCAGCCGAAGTCCTCGCCAACCTCGAATTCGCCTGGTACACCGCCGACGACTCACACACAGCGCCGCTGTACGCCGCGCGCGGCGCCCTCCCCTACCTCCTCGCAGGCAACCTGCGCGCAGCGAACAAATTCCTCCTGCTCTTCACCTCGCGCCTCTCGAGCAAACCAGGACTACAGACGCAACAGGTCTCGACCTCGGCGTCGGACCTGCGCGTCTACCCGTCGCTCCCGCTACTGAATTTCCTCGGCCTGCTGCTGCTGAGCGTTGAGCGCGGCGACCCGAGTCTGTATCGCCAGCTGAAGAGCCACTATGCCGCGCACCTCAAGGATGTGAATTGGGACGAGGCGCTGGATCAGATTGGGGAAATGTACTTTGGTATCAGAATACCGAAGCAGGGGAACCCCATGTTTGATATGCTGGGGAGCATGTTTGGAGGGGGCATGGGCGGGGGCGCGAAGAAGCCGGCGGCTGGGAACAAGACACTGCCGCCGACTGGGGGGTTAGATTAGGATGGATGCTGGAAGGACACATTATATATCAGTGTACCAAAAAAATCACGACACATCACGAGCGTTGCAGTGGAAGGCTGGCTGGGCGCAAACGTGAGATGCTTTTGTCTATCTACACTACGAGTACCCTTGGAATCTGCATTCTATGATCCCAAACATCCATCACAACGCACTGCCTTATGCGGCAACGGTCTTCTCGCGGAAGCGGATGTTGTACTTGTCTTCGAGGACCTTCAGGAGCGGCCTGCAGATGGCTGGGTCCATGGGCGCAAGGATACCCTTCTCCTTGATTGTGCCGTCGAGGACCTGCTGCACGGCGACCGCGCAGGGAACGCCGACGAGCTTGGCCATGGACGAGTAGCCCTTGGGGTCACCGTAGTCGGCGAGTGTGGAGGTACGGACGACCTTGCTGCCGTCCTTGTTCTCAATCTCGAACCTGTGCTGCAGCATGACGAAGTCGCGCTCGTCCTTCTCGTACTGCATCTTCTTCTCGAGCGTCGCGCAGAGGGTGTCGAGGGGGTTGGCGCGGGGGATGATCTTCTCGTCGGAGAAGAGGCCGATCCACTCGAGACCGGCGATGATGCGCTCCTTCTCCTCGGTGGAGGGGAACTTGTGGCGCGAGCTGATGGCCCAGACAATGTCCTCCTTCTTGTCGCTCGATGCGCCGACAATCTTGGCTGTGGCATCCTTCCATGTGCGGACCTCGCCCTCCTTGAGGAAATCCTTCTCGTCCTCGACAAGGAAGCCGATGTCGACAAGGGTCTTGATGTACTCGGGGAAGCCCTGGTAGCGGAGAGTACCGCGGACAATGGTCTGGGCCTCGGGGATGTTGTAGCGCTCCTTGTAGGGGGTGGAGTCACGGTTGGGGTAGGCGACGAAAGCGTAGCCGGGGTAGATGAAGTACGGCTTGGCCTCGGCCATGAGCTCGGGTCCCTCGACGCTCTTGACCTTGCCGTCCTCGTAGTAGCTGGCAGCGTTCCTCAGCGCCAGCAGGACTCCACGGGAGCTCCAGGAGAACTTGTATCCGAGCGGGTTGTCCGAGGACTCGGGCGCGGGCAGACCACCGCAGTACGACTTGAAGGAGATGATCTTGCCGCCCTCCTTGTGGACCTCGTCGATGGTGAGGACAGCAGACAGGTGGTCAAGACCGGGGTCGAGGCCAATCTCGTTCATGACGGTGATACCGGCCTCCTTGGCCTGAGCATCGAGCTCCAGCATCGCGGGCGAAACGTAGGAAGTTGTGACAACATTCTTCTTCTTGCGGATTGCCGACTTGATGACGGTGGCGTGGAACGTGTAGGGGATCAAGCTGATAACAACATCGACCTTGGCGACCTCGGCGTCGAGGGCCTCAGCGTCGTTGACGTCGAGCTGGTGGAGTCAGTGCCTGCTGCTGGATATCGTACAATGAGCTGTCTTACGCTGATGGCCTGCGCATTGGGGATGCCCTTGGCCAGAGCCTGTGCCTTCTCGATAGTCCTGCAGGCAACGATGACCTTGACGCCAGACTTTCCGAGAATCTCAGCAGTCGGGCGGGTGACGAAACCAGCTCCGAGCAGCAGAACTGACCTAGAAACTTGTCAGCTTGTGTTTGTCGTCTTTCTGTAGTTCTACTCACTTTCCGGTCGAGTTAACACCGCCGAGAACGGTCTCGAACTTGTCTGTAATGGTTAGTAAGTGCTCAATTGGCGAGCAAGACCAACTCACTGATGATTGCCTCCATGTTGTGTTGATCTGGGAATATTTCTCAGGTTCAAATTTGTGGTAGAAGTTATAGTTCTGGAGAGCTACCAACAAATTGATTTTGAGTCCGATGAATACCCCGCTGAACTCCGTCATCGCTGCACTGGCGAACTTCGGGGCCAAGCACGGACAGAAAAGCGGAACGGCGCAGCCCTACGGGCACGTGATGCTGCGCGCGCGGCTGTGTCGATCTAGGCTGTTTCCATCTTAGACCTACCAATGCGCCAGGTACGGGTCCACGGTATCAACACCAACGTCCTACAAAGCACGACATCAGCACTCCGGGAAACTACATCGCAATACTTCACACAGCCGAAGGACTGATTTCGGACACTTCTCTCGGACCTGGGCGCGCACAGCGCTGGCGACAGCTGTCATCATGCCTTCCGCAATAGACACGGGCGATGACCTGCGGATAGCGATCAAACAAGTAATGACATACGTTTGGCGCATCAGAAGTCTGCATGTACTGACACGTGAAAGATCTCCCAGTCATCGGTGGGGTCCGACTACATCGACCAGCTGATTCCTATCATGAAAGATGCGCGCTACTCGAATCAACTGCAGCTAGCTTTCGATCAGTTCTCCAGTGATCGAGAATCAGAAATTGAGCGGATATGTAACGCGAACCATCAAGACTTTGTGAGCTCCGTTGATTCCATGCTCCGTATCCGGGACCAGACTGTGCAAATGAGCGGAGAGATTCTGCAGTTGAACGAGTCCATCCAGGAGAGTATTGAGAAGCTAGCTACCCAGAAGAAAGCGCTGGTCGACTCTCGCGGCGTACGCCAGAACATCAATGAAGCCACACAAGCGCTCAATGCGTGTTTGAATGTTCTGAGAATAGCGAACCAGGTCCAGGACATGCTGCGGGACAAGAACTACTATGCAGCTTTGCGTGCCCTGGATGAACTGCAAACCATTCACCTCAAGGAGATTGGACGGTTCAAGATCGCGAACTTGATCGAGAAGTCGGTGCCGCAAACACAGGATCAGATCCGAGAGGCGGTCAAGACGGACTTGAGCACGTGGCTGTACCGCATCAGAGAGTCGTCGCAATTCCTGGGCGAAGTGTCGTTCTACTACACTGATGAACGGAGGAAGCGCAACGCTGACCGAGCCGAGGCGGACGCGCGGTTCTCAAAGTTCAAGCTGAACTCGTCGATTGAGCTTGTCGCTGATGAGACGGACGAGTTTGACATCCTGAACAACGAAGAAGCCGGAAATGAGACCGATTTCTCCCCGCTGTTCGAGGCTATGCACATCAATGAAACGCTTGGGAAGAGCGACCAGTTCAAAGCCGAGTATGCTGCGGACAGGCGGACGCAGAAAGACTTGATCATCCCCAGCAAACTCAACCTGCTACAGGACGAGTGCGACGACCTCAGCAGTCTCCTGGAGAGCATTGCAGGTTTCGCGATTATCGAGAAGGCGACTATGGCGAAGACGACAAATCTACGACAACAGGCTGACGTGAGTATACGGGTTTGAGTGGTTAGGATTTCGCTAACACCGGTAGGTTGATGAACTCTGGGACTCCATGTGTCAAAGCGCCATCAAGCTCATTACAGATTCGCTGCCCACGGTCGAGAGCGATGAGTTGCTGCTGAAGATTAAGGGTCGAATAGCACTTTTCATGCTCACCATGGAGGCAAGTTCATGTGCTGCATCTACTCTCACACCTGCTAACGATGTCTAGAAAATTGGCTACTCCGTCGCAGCTATGAACGACCTCCTACTAACACTGTTCTCCAAATACTCGGAACTTTTGAAGCAGCGCTTCAGCGATGACTTCCTCGAGATTGTCCAGACTGACGACTACATGCCCATGCCCATCAACAGCCATGAAGAATACGACAAGGTCGTCTCTGTGAGCTGGTACACGCCCGACAAGAGCCGCGAGGAGCTCGCCTTCCCCTGCGTCCTGCCCTTCTCGCAGATGTATCCACTCTGCTGTATCGACATCCGAAACTTTCTGAACCAGATCTACCTCTTCTCTGATGACTACTTCCAAAAGTCGACCATCATCGACGAAACCCTTCGCACGGCGCTCGACGACCTCCTCTGTCAGAAGGTCTGCCAATCTCTTATCGACCGCCTCTCCTCGCAGTACCCGGGTCAGATCGTGCAGATCCTCACCAACCTCGAGCACTTTGAAACCGCCTGCGTCGAGCTGCAAGACCTGCTCTTCCAGGCCCGCAGCTCGCCGTCGTCCGCGTCCCCCATCATCCTATCCGCGACCGACAAGTTCTCAAAAGCGAAGCGTCAGGCCAGCGACCGCATCTTCGAGCTCGTCAACTCCAAGATCGACGACCTGATCGAGACAGCAGAGTACGACTGGATGGCCAGCAAGCCCGTCACGGAGCCAAGCGAGTACATGCTCGAGCTCACACGCTACCTGAGCAACATCATGAGCTCGGTGCTGCTTGCCCTCCCCACCGACGTCAAGGAATTCATCTACTTCGACGCCCTCTCGCACGCCTCGACCGCCATCCTAGCCCTCACCCTCGACGAATCCGTCAAGCGCATCACGCCGCCCGCCGTCGCCTCGCTCGCAACCGACACGCAGTACCTCGTCTCCTTTGTCGAGAGCCTCGGCAACCCCATCCTGATGGAGAATCTGGATGAGCTGACGCAGACGGTCGCCCTCATGGGTACGGATGACAGTCTTGAGTTCTACGATATCAGCCAGCGGAATAAAAAGTATGGCAAGGTGGATCAGCTCAAGGGCGCGATTCTGCTGGAGAAGTGCCAGGAGGGCGCGCAGGTTGCTGCGCAGAGTCCGACTAAGAGTGCGCCGAGTGAGCGGTTTGGGACGCTGGGCAGCCGGTTCGGGTTGGGTAGAAATTGAGGATGGATGGGGACAGGATGCGGTTGCGGTAGTGTAGGTCTTGGGTTTGAGGAGTGGGTATCTAGTGATCGAAGTGCTCAGACAGTTGCCTCTGTCTCTTGCTCATCGTCTTTCGTCGTCTCTGTCGCTTGCTGTTCACCTTCTCCCTGCCTCCCACTTTCCTTCCTTCTCCACGCCAAAAACTCTTCGCTGACAATCCCTCCCGTCCCTTCGCCCACCCTCCTAACTTCAACTACCCCACCCTTCTTCCTCAACACAACGCTATACACTCCCCCCTCCTTGACCGTCTCCTTCAACCACGCCAGAAACTCAGCAGCAAAATTAATACACACATTCCCGTCCCAACACGCTGTGCCCCTCCTGACCATGCCTGGCAGCTCATGCGTATTGAACGTCTGCAAGCCCCTGAGTATCCCGCTCTTACTGCGGAACCCGACGACGATCTTGGGGACGCCAAGCAGAAAGCTCTGCGCCCAGAACTTGAGCAGTTTGCGCTCGAACTTGAGGACGTCGCGGTGCTGTTGCCGCCCTGGGGGAGGTAGTTCTTCGGCTGTTTTCAGCTCGACCCACGAGATAGGTGTGTCCGAGTTGCTGGGCTTGGGGGCGAGCAGGCCGTCGACTTCGCCGCCGAGGAGGAGCGAGTGTGGGCCGAAGGAGGTGTGCACGATGGAGCAGTGCTGGGCGTGGTTTGACGTGATGGACTGCTGGTGTTTGCGGATCTGATCTGGCGGGGTGGTGGCTGGTGGGGTGGGGATGAGGGAGAGGGTTTCGAACTTGTAGCCCCAGTAGGCCATCATGGCTTGCGATTGCTGGTCCGGGTGTTGGTGTCGCGGTGGAGGGCGGGACGACTCGGCGGCACGCGAGGCGTCACGGGCGGCGAAGTCTTCTTCGATGTAGATTGTGCCGTCGTAGAGGGTTGCGAACATGTTGAACTCGGCGAAGTTGTCGTAGGGTGCAGTCATGATCTGTGGAGGATTAGTAGGTGCTCGAGGGACAGACGAGGGCAGAAAAAACATCTTGCTCACCTCGTTGCCCTATATTTGAGGCCCCGTCAACTTACTTTTGTCATCATGCCCCTCCACGTCGCAAAGTCTGCTTTGGCCGGGCTCTCTTCTCGGTGCTTGCTCTCCTTATTGATGAGCGCTCGAAGCAGGCTGTCAAGATGGGGATCTTCCTTGTCTTCGTAGTGCTTGAACGTGTCGAAGCCCTCCTTCAGGTCTGCGCCCATGGGGGGCGGTATATAGTAGTTGATGCTCGACTCGTCATCTCGGTACTCGTGGTTGTCGTCGTAGGAGAAGTGTGCGACTTCACGTGGGCGCTTTATGCTGGCCGAGGCGCCCTGGAAGCGGCCCAAAGGCTGTATAGGGAAGCGATATACTTCGGAAGTGTACGTGGATGTATCTTGAGGGAGCGCCGGCGGAGAGGGCTTGCGTGCGAAATCTACGACAGCTGTGTTCGACGTGGCCATCTGTGGTGGAGCTTTTGTTCTTGGTCGTTTGCGCGGCGGTGAATTGCTTTCGTCTTCTCGCACAGGTCTAGGTGGCTTCGACAGTGTCGAAGGATCTGGCCTTTTCGTGGAGTCTGCCATGAAGGGGATATGTGTGTGCGCTTTACACAATGGCTTGCTGTGGTTGGGTTGTCTATTCAAGCAAATGAAGCGTCTGATCAATTGGCACGTCTACCAGCTAATTTGATAATCCTCGGCTGTGTAATTCCCCGTGGCGAAAACAATTTTTGACGCGTAAGGAGACGTGCAGGTTGGCTTGGAGTGTAAATTGGCGTGCTTGTTGCTGCGCGCGTCGTCACTGCCCTTGAGGCTCGCCAAAGCTCCGCCTTCCCCGCAAGACCTCCGGCGGCCCCACATGGGCAAGTAAACAACCAGACCTCACGGCAACCACAGATCTGCAAATAAACTATGCAAACCTTCACTTTCGAACCAAACACATTCACATGATCTCGTCTCAAGACACGTGACCCCAAACTTGTCATCAACCACATCCACACAATTCCCTTACAATGGACCACACCCGCGCCGTCCGTCCACCTCCCGGTGCCCGTCGCAACCTGTTCCAAAGCTCAAGACGACAAAACCCAACTGCTGTACGCCCAGACACAGCTACAATCTTCCAGCAGCCCATGGAGGATGAGCTCGTCGAGCGGACACCAGACGGCGAATACGCGCTGTTTGCACCGCACACGGTGTACAAACACATGGCACTGGGGCTGGGCAATGCGAGGGAAACTGACGAGGAGACGGGTATGTATCTAAAATCAAGTGCCTTTGCGGTCGTGATTAATATGGCGCTGACCAAGGACAGAACAAGAGAATCAGATCATCGAGCTCTATGGCCAGCAGAATGCGCACTGGGATAGGGAAGCTGTGGAAGCAGAGGTTAAGACTGCTTTGAAGTCGAGCTTGGCAAAGAAGGTGGCGAGCCTGGACGATGACAAGTGGATGTTTCAAGGAGACTCAGATTCCCAGAGTAAGAAGTAGGGAGATGGAGGACGGAAATTTGATGGTTGATACGATTATGATACCCTTTGCAGCGTAACGGAGTAAGTAGTCATGAAGTCTGGACCGATATGATGCAGTTGAATGAGCTGTGTAGCTCCCTCTTTTGGTCCCCTTTGCACCTCGAGGTTGTCAGTATTCACAAAGCGAACTGCTAGTCCCTTTCGTTACGTGTGTTAACCCATGACAAGCCGTGCAAAAGTCAACAGATATACCGTGGCGATTCTGCAAACCTGTAAGGCACCTCCATCTCAAGCCACTATCGTACAAGAGGCACTCTCGCAATGAACCATGCCAGAGTTTACTGCGCACTCAGCTTCAACAACCACAGTCACTATCTGATCTACCTTGTGCGCGCCGAATTAACCATACTTTCTGCAGTAACGTCTGAGACGCTGTAGGTGCATCAGCCTTGAGCAAACCAACAAAAAGCGTCATGCAGAGGCACACTTTCGCTGAGACAATTTAGGCACCCCAGCAACAGTGTACACACTGCCCCCAGCTGCCTTGGAAGCTTGCTGAAGGCGCACACCTACCTGCTCTGCTCGTGCAAGTTCACTATGAAGCGTGTCTGCTCCCAACTGTACCCTGCCCGACACCGCCTTCGGAGTTGCTCTTACCTGTTCTTGCGGGCGGTGACGTGGGCGGCCACGCTGAGAATCGTGGCCCCACCTGTTCGAATATCGTGGTGTTGAGGAACGCCAGCCTCTGCAGCAACCTTGCAACTCGAGTGCACGCCGGGCCCCTTGGTCGATGGGCAGCTGTAAATCTACGAGGTTGTAGAGCTTGACCGCCGCTTTCGACTGACGTGGGACTTGCTCTTACCGCTGCTGTCGTTCTCGTGTACTCGAGAGCTGTGGGTGAGGTCTTTGGCTCGCGTTCGACTTAGCTCAGCCGCCGAGAAGTCTCACGATGAGTACCTTCCTGCCCATCCACGAGCGATGAAGGCACAGGCATCTGGCAGAACCACTGTCTGCGTGCTCTGACGAGGTATAGCGTCTCGTGGGTGCCAAGATCGTGGCATTCATAAGCCTTGCCTTCGTCGCCCTTTCCTCCTCTTTTCCCACCCACACGACACTTGGTTCACTCAGTCTTCTTCTTTCTGACACCTGGACCTTGACCAACGCCTCTTTGGTCACTACTCATTCATCGTATCCATCGTTTTCTGTACATCAGTACTTTACTTGTTCAGCATTCGTTCGTCATGTCGCACCACTCACCCCAGTCTTCCACCGGCGTTGGCCCTTCTTCTAGCCCGTATACTGGCACTGACCCTACCTTGTACTCACCTGAGCTCTCCCGCTACACTCGTTCAGCTGGCTTGCATCACCGCAACACCCTCAGCCAGGTCACCGTCACTGACAACGGCAAGCCCTCACACCACAAACCTGGTGCTGCCTCTCCAAAATACAAAGGCGTCCTTCCCTTCCCCGCTCCATACTACCAAGGTCTCTTCGCCAATGAGTTGTCCGAGGATGACAAGTCGTTCATCTCGCGTTTCCAGTTCATTACTCAGCTTCCTGACGGCACCAATGCTGGCGTCGACTCGGAACATGAACTCTTCAGCGTTCAGCACCAGATGAAGCTGGTAAGTCACTCTCACCCAAGCCAAATCAACACATACTGACCATTGCCCAGTATCAGTGCTTCTCCAGCTGCGTGCCTGTGTACACGCGTGGCGTTCACCTTCGCTACGACGACCTTCGCGAGGCTGCTGAAGCCAAAGACGTCCTCGCTCAGCACGGCTTCGTCGTCGAATGGATCACTGGCTACGAGTTCGCTCTTGCCAAGTCGCAGGATACCGCCCAGCTCAACGAGTTTGAGGGCTCCATCAAGATACCAGTCTTCATTCAGCCTCACCCTGATCAGGCCAACTGGAAGTTCACCGATGCCGACCTTGCCCAAGTCACTGAGGCCATTGAGCTCACTGCTGGCGTCTTCGGTACGGTCCGCAACTGTGTCCACGTCGAAACCCACGATACCAGGATGACACTTGTCTTCCGCGTCGAGTTCCACTCAGTCGATGCTGCCACTCGAGCTGTTCAGAGCTTGACCCTCGACTCGGTGTGGGGTATCAACGATGCGGTAGGTCTTCTTCCCTTTGATTAACATCCATGAATGTGTGCTGACATCCCCACAGAAGACCTTCCGTTGGGCAATCAACGAGCCTGAGCCTTGGTCCGGCGAGCGAGCCATGAACTCTCCTCATCGCACCAAACCTCGTGTCGATGACCAGGGTCGCTTTGTCGGATACCGTCCTGCCACTGGCCCCTTCAACGGTCCATACCAGCGTCACCCAGCTGACCAGCACAACCGCGTCCGCCGTGAGCGCATTCTCGATGGCAGCGATGTTCGCACCACCATCATGTTGCGCAACATTCCCAACAAAATGGACTGGGTAAGTTGTCTCTTCCTTGTCTGTGTTGTACCTTACTGACTACGACCTCAGATGTCCCTCAAGACCATCCTGGACGAGGTCTGTTTCGGCACCTACGACTTTGTCTACCTTCGTATCGACTTCAAGTCCGGCTGCAACGTGGGCTATGCCTTCATCAACTTCGCCGACGTCGGCGGCATGATCACACTCATTGATCGCATCGAGCGTCGCTGCTGGACTGCATACCGATCGTCCAAGGCCGCCGAGATCTCATATGCTACGATCCAGGGTCGTGAGGCTTTGGTACAGAAGTTCCGCAACTCTTCTGTCATGCAAGAGACTCCCTTCTGCCGTCCTCGTCTATTCCTCACCTACCTCGACGCCGAAGCGTCTGACAAGCTTCGCTCCACCGGTACCGAGCAGTCCTTTCCTCGTCCTGACAACCTGTCTAAGCTTCAGCGTTCGATGGATAGCGCCCGCAGCGTCGGTCTGTACCCTCCCCATGGGTTCTCTGCCGTCACCGAGCACCGCAACCGCGCCAGCGCCTACGACCGCGGTACCCCTCGTGACATGATGCAGGCTGCCATGAACTTCGCTCGTCAGCGCGCTGCCCCTGTCCCGCTCCAAGGCCTCACCGACTTTCAGAAACACGACGTCGAGGTCTGGTACTCTCACAACCACGGCCAGGGTCAAGTTGGATACATTCCCTTCAACTACATCCCCATGACCCACATCGCCCAGTACTTCACCGAGCATGATTCCTCTCCCAACCCCGGCGTCGTCAACCACCCCGGTGTCATCGGCGCTCCAGTCGTGAGCACTCCTTACAAGCGCGACTACGTTGGCACCACCGTCAAGACTCCGACTCGTCGCCCTCGCACCAACGGCAGCCCTTCTTACGTTCGTTCTGACTACAACGAGCAGGCTAACGGCATCTTCGTCTAGGAGCCTCCTTGCGACGGGCCTCTTCTGGCTCCTTCATTGTTTCGATCTGTTTTCACATGGTTGTTAGATGCAGAT
Source organism: Phoma sp. RAV-16-625 (assembly GCA_004335185.1). Taxonomy (NCBI): domain Eukaryota; kingdom Fungi; phylum Ascomycota; class Dothideomycetes; order Pleosporales; family Didymellaceae; genus Phoma; species Phoma sp. RAV-16-625. The sequence continues at coordinate 104,553 of SAUA01000100.1, forward strand.
GCGTTGACAGAGCTTCAGGTATGAGTATGGTACCAGACTAGTGTTGCAGGCTTTTTGGTTCGACTTCGAACCCGAGCTGGATTTCGGTGTGATGAAGGGTGTGGATACAACTTCTGTGCCAGATGATGTAGCTCAGACTCGGGTTCCATGAGACAAAAGCCTTGCTTAACATGTTCGTCTCTTGTGCATTGTGACATCTTAATTCCTCGAGTGGCTGTTCTTATACCCCACGTTTTTTTCTTGTCGAGCTTGCAGTGCGGAGTGCGCAGACGAGGATACATGTGATGATTGCAGTACGTGAACAGACAAAGGGGGCATCTCATAGAGGCAAACAAATCGTGGCCATTGGGTTGTGTCCCGTGTGGCGATCTCATGCTATGCCTGCTGTCATACTTTTGCGTGCTCTCGTACACTTGCGATATCTAGGAGGCAGCACGAGACTTGGTGAAGCACCCAGAAGACGTTGTGCCCTCCAGTGCCAGATCCCATGATAAGAAACCTACTGCGAATGTAGTCGTAGGCTCCAGACGAGCCGTCCTCTCCAGATTCTACCCGCCTCGCAGCACGCTGAGGACTACGATGCACCAGGCGCGCCTGGAGGTGGGGTGCACGGACGCGTTTGTCGCAGCCCGCGGTGTGTGTAGTGATGTGGGAGCTGGCGGGCACCAACACGCCCTCCGCAACACCAAGACCGCGTTGAACAACTCTCTCTCTCAGACAGCTGTTGCAGCATACGAGTTCTCTTCTCTCCTATTTCCCACACACCAAAAGAGCATGTCCGACCACCTCGCCTTTGCAGCTGCAGTGGCCATCCAGATGCAGCGCCGCCTCCGGTTCCTCCACGCCTGCGTGGTCACCGTCCTGGAGGAGGTGGCTGACATGGGAGACGTGCCGGGCGCCGAGGACCAGGAGGAGCACGAGCAGTACTGGGAGGACTGGGTACAGTTGATGGGCTACTTCATCGGCCACTGGCCGGAGTGGCTGATCTGCGCTGTTTGGTTGGCGTGTGCCCGCGTATACCTCCTGACACGGGGCTTTGGGCGGCAGCAAGGCGGACTGGGCGGGGGATGAGGTTGACAGGGAGATGGTGAGGAACAGAGCTTCTGTTTGCAGGTATGTCGTCCTCCAAGTCCTGGTTTGTTTCAACAAGCCGGCCCGCCGAGCTGCGCCTGGATGTTCCCCCACTCGATTGCAGCTTCGAAGGCTTCCTCAACGCTGCTCTTGCTGGTTCCAGAGTAATATATGAGGGTTCCTTAGAGCCTCGTGGGCACCTGAAAGCCTCTTAGATGCGCCACTAAAGGATACTGTCTCCGCGGCGTATCCCTACCTACAAGCAACGAGTCGATTTTGCTTTCGTTCTTCATAGGCAAGACACCTTTGACTGGCAATGAGCAAGGTGCCCAACGATGACAACGACACGACGCGCGAGGTCAGAAGCGCTATCCAAACCCCGTTGTGCCGACTACAAGCATTCTTCCGGTGCTCCGTCGTCGACCCTAGACCTAGCCAGGATACCTTCAGGCCGTCATCGGTACACTTGGGCGATGCAGCCACCGCGGAAATGCAACATGCCACACCCGGTATGCCACAGCATGTTCAGTCCCGCCGGGCCATACCACAGCCTTGATCGAAAGAGCCATGGTACAACATGCAGCCACCAGGACTCCATCCGACCCTCAATCCATGATGGTCGTCAATCATTTGCTGCAACAAGTTGCCGACCAGAGAATGCTGGTCTTTGTGCAGCCCCGGGACCGTGCCTGTCCCCCACCTCTTCTGTGTGACTGCCAGCGTCATCTCATGTTCGAAGCCGAAGTGCGTTCCAAACTCTTTCGATCTTCGTCTTGGGCGACAATGTGTGCGATTGGTTGTCCATCATATCTGCACGACGAGAAAGGCGGGATTTCTTGTTTTGAGCGCGCTGCAGCCGTGCTTCCAAACCCCGCCCCTGTCGAGCACTACAAAATGGATTGAGCAAGCCGAATCTCTTGTCTCGCCATGTGTGCCATTCGCCATGGTTGCCACTCGAGGGGACGTTCGCTGTTGATAGGCATGCGCGACGATGCATTCCCTTCGCTGCATCCATGTTCGCTGCTCAGACGAGGGACCTCATACTACCCAAGAAGACTCGGCGTGCCAGCTGGAGCTCTCAACAGGCTGCAGTTGCACCAACAGCACGTTGCTCGTCGGCCTGGTGGTGTGGGGATGGGGTGGGCGATGGTCGAGGACAGGAGCGTCAGGGCTTTGCAGGAGATTGCAGTCCGAACATCGCCTCGATGTACATCGTCATGTTCTCAGTAGACTCATATGCTGTCAACGAGCTTGCATGAGGAAGATTCGGGTTTGGTGGTGGGTACAGCGGTGGAAGGAGCTACCCCTCGCATAGCTTGGGCGCGCCGAGCAAGTGCGGAACGGAATGCAAGGCTGTCCGCCTTTGCACAGCAGCTCTACCGTTCCATTACGAGCCCCATGGCATTGCTCAGCATAGGCAGCAGTATGACCAAGCTCCTCGAATCCGACGCAGAAGCACAATAAGCTCAACGGCGTACAGAGGTCGACTATTAGCACATGGGCGCCTTCACGGCAACCCTAAATGCGGCCCCACAGGCATCCCAGCCTAGCCCGCGTTGAGCCTCTACACCTATACGTACCATCCTCAAGCCAGAATCATCTTCGTTACATTTTCCAGGTGTAGGCAGCTGCCTCTCCAGGGCGACGGTTTAGGTCTACCGCTTAGGCGGTCGTCGTACACGAGAGTCACGCGCACTCCCCGCATCTCGACTACCCTAGAAGGCCATGCTGTATACCCACAATCCCCGGATTTGTACTACGCACTGCTTGCATCTCACATCAGAGTACACACTGAGCACCACGATAGACCGTTCGCTGGGTATTGCGGGCATTACCAGGCGACCCGAATGACCCTGTGCTAGCAAAGTCTTCACCGCTTGCAGATTCTGACCGGCGAATTCTTGACCTCATAAGGAGTCCGCTGCCACCCACTGCATGTTACCGTGATAGAGGTACAACTACCAATACCTGATATAGCCTGTACCTGGGCTGAACAGATATCGTGCAGTGCATTTTAGTCCGCATATCGAGTTCTGGTTCAGCACACGCGTCGAACGCGTTTTCTTTCTTCACCTTCATCCCGCACAAAGCTTCTTCTCTCATTTGCCGCCTCCCACCAAAGCATGCACAAAGTCTTTTTCCTCACACCACTCTCTCTGCAATCTGGAAGACCACCGCTGTGACGGCACGTTGCATTCTCTTAATAACTCTACACCCGACCATCTCCAAGCCTACGCATAGGCACATTTCGCTCCCGCACCGGCAGCCCGCAGAACCTCAATACTTCGCGAGCTCGCATCCCGCGGCTCAGCATCGATTTAGGAGACGTTTCGCTCCTCTTTCCCGTTCGCCCCAACACTCATATATCTGCCCTGTTGCCTACAACCTCCACCATGGGCCCCATCCCCACTTCTCAGACCACCAAGATGGCTACTCCAATCTCCGCCGCCCCGCTCTCAAACGCTTCCCAACATGACAAGGCCATGCTTATCGACATTTACGAGCTGCTGAACAAGCTGTTCGTACGCAACCGCAACCAGCACCGCCGCAGCCACTGGTGGAAGAGCCTGCACGCATTCCGGAAGCAACTCGCCCTCCTCCTCTCCGAAATGGAGACAGGCAGGAAATCAGAGCGCGCCGCCAAGATCGAAGCCAGGCTGCATTACTGGGACGAGAAGTGCGTGCACATGTGGTACTGGTAAGTTGGGCTCTCATTTCTGCTTTTGCTGCATTCGGGGTGCTGACATTGCGAAGCCAGTTCTCGCAGCTCATCGCTGTAGGGCCGTTTGCTATGCTGGGCTTGGTCATGATGGCGTCTGTTGCGCGATTGTGTCGTATCACGGGCATCACGACTGCGTATGAGGAGATTGCTTCGGGCGACATTCAGGGTGTCCTGAGCGCCAACGATGAGCTGGCTATGGCGAGTGAGTTTGGCGGCGTCATTGATGAGGAGACAGAGTGGGATGAGGGCATCGTGATTGCCAGAGAGGATTGAGAGAGCACATGACCTGATGTGTTCATGAGATGATACCAATTTGGGCGTTCAAAGACGAATTAATATATCCGCTGCCAATGTACACCACTCTACTCTTTTCCTCTCACATAAAGTGTCTCACCCTCTGCTTCTATCTCGCCACTCAGCCAACTCGCCGCCACTTTCCCCGTTTCCTCACCCACCTCCCTTGTCCTATCCGCCGGTCTGACATTCATCCCATGATCCGCACCCCTAACCACCACAACTCTACTCTTAGCCCTCATTTTCTCCCTAACCCCCTCCAATAACTCCAACGGACACATGGCATCCCTCTCACCCACAATAAACAACACTCCAACCCCTTCCGGTAAGTCTATTAATATCCGATCCCGAATCTCCTTCGGCCCTTGCAGCGGATAACTAACCAGCACCAACCTCCCCATCTCACCCTGACCCCCATCTCCGGCAGCAATCTCCTCCGTAGCAGCCATAACAGCAGCGCGGGCCCCCATACTACGGCCCCCGAGCAGCAACTTCTGCGCGCCGCCCTTGACGCCGCGGACGTGTGCAAGACACGCGTGAAAGGCCTTTGTGCGCGCGCCGAGGTTCATGGAGCCTTGAAATGCGAACACGGGGGTGGAAGAGCTGGAAATGAAGCCCGTGCAGAAGTTGATGACGGCGGGGGCGGAAAGGGTCCCGCCTGCGCCGTGGGTGAAGAGTAGGGGTGGGCTGGTTGGGGTTGTGGAAGGTGTGTAGGTGTGGCACGTGATTGGCTTGTTGACTTGCTCAGAGGTTATGGTGGAGGTTGTGACGTTGGGTGCTGTTGGTGATGGGCTGGGTTCTGGGGCGTCTTCGCCTTTCTCCTTGTTGTTGGCAAGGTCTCTTTCGCGTTTCGGATTTGGCTTCGACTTAGATGCGGCCTTTGCGGTGTGCCCTGCCTGGCCCTTCGGTTTTGCTCGGTGTTTTTCGATTCCCCCGATTTTCTTGTCTTTCACAGGTATCTGATCTTCCATCGCATCGGCACGTGCTTTCAGCGTTTGCGACTGTGTTGAAGAACGCGTTACGCGTTTTGTGGATTCCGTGGGCGACATCTCATCGGCTCCTGCGTCTGGAAGATAGACAGCTAGTGATGCTCTTCGAATTCAACAGTTGCTTTGGATCGAGACTTTTGATAGGTGTCTGAGCATGGGTGATTGTAGTAAATTGTGGAGAGGGTCCTGGGTGCGCGCGAGGTGGTGGGAGACAGCGCTACGAACCACGTGCGCGCCCATGCACACCTCGAGTGTTCTGTAAAGTGGCAATTTTAGAAAGACGGGCAAGGTAAAGGTCACACATGGAGTTAAGAGATTGTTCATCTAAGGGCAGTTTGATCTAAATCAAATTACATTCATTGTCCTTTTCAAGGGCGCTTCGTACGCAGTATGCATGTTCGTCCTAGATCTCGCGTGATGCTCTCAAAGATATGAAGATCAATTGACATGGCCAGCCATCTGGTTCTTGATTTCATAGACCATACAAAACGAGTCTCTCAAATGGAAGCAGTTATAACAATTTTCGTCGTAGTCAAAACTGTTATCTGCATGGCAGTAACAACATTGCCATCGATAGGTTGTACCGGATGAGAAGTTCATAGAGTTGGCGGTGGTTTCTCTTTCCGCTTCTACCTGGGGTAATTTCGCAATCACGGTCATTCCATCTTCAAAGTCTCGCAGGATGGTCACACTCCTGGCTTGGAGCCCTTTCTTGATGTCGCTGATGATGTCCTCGAATGGAATGACCCATATTCCGCCGAGTACATCACTTGCTGCAATCTGACCACACACACGTCGTGAGCCGTCTATGGCCTGGTTGTCAGATACTACCCAAGATCCAGAACATCCGGGAGAAGTATCTGCTGCGTATTAGATAAGTATGAAATGTTGGTATTGAGAACATACCGTGAGGCTTCAATGACATCGTAGTGTACGCCCGCACAAACGAACGCCCATTCCGGAGTATCGCCATAGCTGGCCAAGGGGACAGATCATCGAAGATTTGCCACGGTGAGCAAACAATCCGTACTTTGTCAGCAGAATGTCTCTCTGCACTATCTGCTTCTTCAGAGGTCATCAGGTCTTTATTGATCAGCTTAGGAATGACTTGGCGGGTTTCAGCCTGATCCAAAAGCTCGATGAGCGCCCAGTCACGGTCTTTCGCTTGCTGTGAATAGGATGCATCCGCCAGAACGCCGAGATTGAACCAGTCTCTATATTCCAAATGGTCTCTTTCCATCGCCTCCAGAGGTGCAAGACTGGCACTGTCCTGGTCACCAGTTCCTTCTACATCTGGAGTAGGGACGCTTCCGCTATCGGTACTATCTGAATCGTAAGTCGTTGAGTCCCTGTCGTCGTCGTTTTCGTTTTCATGGCTACCCGTTTCTTCCAGATCTGGGACGTCACTCTCGCTATCGCTACTATCGAAATTGCAAGTCGCCGAGCCCCCGTCGTTATCGTTTTCGTTTTCATGGCTACCTGTCTCTTCCAGATCTGGGACGTCACTCTCGCTATCACTAGTATCGAAATCGCAAGTCGCTGAGCTTCCCTCGTTGTCATCTTCATTCTCATGATGGAAAAACAAATGACTGGCTGTCAAACCAAGTATGAATGTCCCACCATCTGCTCCGACAATGGTCAGTAATCCACCCATCGTTGCGTAATGACAACGGCCGTCTTCCTCAGCCTTAATCAAAGCCGTTCGATAGTACCCATCAGCTCCTTTCGAGAATCCAGGAGAACAGTAAACCTGGCTGGGAAGCAAGCTACCGCCTGTCTTTTCGATCAAAGCTCCATCGACAAGTACTATACCAAGTTTCATGATATCTGCTCTTTCTGGTTGGCATATATCGTTGAGGTTGCCTTTATGGATCCACTTTTGGGTCTTTTTTAGAATGTATTTCGTGCAGAATATGACAAGCCACACTCTCGCTATGGCATTGTCTGTTCCCAGTGACCTATAAGTCATGCCCAGTGAATCAACAACGATATCGCGATTGAGATAGCGTTTACTGCGGTATTTGTTTAGGAAATTCGCGTAACGGGGAGCGATCTGTGCGAGGACATTGTTGCACCGATCAAGCGTTGCTTTGCTTTGCTTTTGGTTGAAGCAATGGCATGTGTTGCATTCGCGCCAGTCAGGCTGGTGATGATGAGGTGGAAATATTGGTCCTGTTTGTGTTGGAGGTTGTCCAGCAATAGCCTCAGCCTCGTTTTCGACTTGGGCCGGAATTGTCATGGCATGATGGGATACAGTGTCGCTCATGTCCTGCGCGCCAGCTCTGTAGTTGAAATGTGTTGCTAACTGCGTAATTGTAGTACTGTTCATCGCCAGGGAAAATTTGGAATACAAAATTTGAGGCTGAAGAAAGCAGGTCGAAGAAGCGTTGGCTGACATTGACAGCCGTGTGGGCATGGCTCAACAACACCAAGATCACTCAGCCCACACGCCAAGAGCTTCCGTACAACATGAATAGGCTAGTCTTTCCAGTCTGAGTTGACCGGCGTCCTGTTCATCAGGCTGAAACAATTCATTGGAGGCTGTGAAGTTGAAGAGGTGTGGCTGACGTGTTAGCGATAGGATGTTGAGTGCAGCAACCTTGTCCAATAGGACCAGCCCACGACTGCACCTGGCTTACCTGGCTTGCACAGCCTCACTGCATAAAGCTCAATAAGGGACATCTGGGTTTGTTTCTTTGATGTTAGCTCACTATGGCGAATTCTTTCTTTCCCCTGCGACAAGTCGACGATCTGGACTTGCAGAATCTTGGCGAGGCCTTGTGGAACTGGAGTTTTTGCGGAAGTTGTGTTGGCAAGCCCTCTTGCACAGCGTCGAGCAGCTGTCCATGGAGTCGCGCTGATAGATTGAGTAGCTATTGGGGGGCGTTTAAAGCTATCACAAGATCGTACATCCCCGACCATGTTGGGGACCCTCCAGCGCTCAGACATCACAAAGATCTTCTGGATTTGATCAAGTTCCTTAAAGACCGCCCCAAGATCTCACGAACGGATCTGATACTCGAACATTTCGGCAGTCGAATGACCATAGAAGATGGACATTGTACTCACGATCAACATCGAGCTTTTGGTATCGCTGCGAGTATACTTCTCTGTATGACTTCTGCAGATTCGCATGAAAGGATGAACATGATCGAAGCAGGCATGCCGTTCCTACCCTGGCGCGATACTCTTTCCATCGAAACCTACCTGGATGAAGCTTTCCCTCAAGATCAACACCCTTACTTCAATTGCAATCGATCCTACAGCGAGCGCGGAGTCGTGCTAGGGGCGTTGTCAGTAAGAAATCTGCAGAGTGTCAGGATAACATTGGAAGTAACTTCAGACATCCGATATCATCTGATGTTCGACAACAATACTAGAGTCTTACAAGTATTTCATTGTACATCAGTACTCCAAGAGATACTTCTAGCTTCCAAAGAAAACCCGGCTGCCTCATATCTGCCACACGCGCTCATACTCGAGTTGCTGGACACGATGCAAATTCTGTTTCCTCCAAACCAAGAAACATCCGATCTGCGAGCTTCGCTCGTAAGAAAGCAAGGTTTCGACGCAGACCTTCTCTTCAATCAGTCTGCGGGATTTCGACGACACGACGACCCGATGGAAGTCACGTACGCTTACTTTGGCCACCGGCTTGCGCGGTTGTATGATGAGCTGAAAGACCCAAGCCCACGGAACTGGTTCGAGCGACTATTCGAAGGCGGCACGAAGAGCGCAGAGAGAAAGATGCTCATGGCAACGACGATTGGCGTGTTCATCGCAGTGACTATTGGACTCTTTGGTTTGGTGATTGCCGGATTCCAGGCTTGGGTGGGATATCAGCAGTGGAAGCACCCAGTAAAGGATCAGTAGAGTGATCGAAATGATGTCAGCCGTCTCATTCATGTTCAAGTCTCGTTCAAGAACGCGGGGTATCTAACTATGCTCAAAACAAATGCGTTCCCAACTCCTAACCACGCTCGATATCCGTACTGCCCCTCATGCGGAAGCCCGTGCTGATCCTTTCCACAGGGCTCGGTCGAATATCCGCACTCAGTCTGCCACCCACCGTCGTCATACCATGCCCGTGAGTGGTGATGTGCACTGCGTCTTTGCCTCCCGTACTGCGACTCGCAGCGGTACGCAGAGTGGTTCCAACGCCATGGCCGTAGCCATTGCCCAGGTAGCTCTCGATGCTGCGTCGTCCGTTGGCCTGCACCATACTACCTCGACCGGCACTGAGTGCTTGCTCGAGAGCACGCATGTCGACCGCATACTCGATGCCCATTTTCTCGTCACTGACTACTGCAGTACTATGCCCGTCATGATGTGTGTGTGCTGTGCCAGTCCGTCCATCTCGCCATCTGCGTCTGACTTCGCGGAAGAAGTCTCCAATAGCGTCAAAAGAGAGCGCAATGGCGATGAACGGGATTGAGATGGCAAACCCAATGCCGAACATGTATTTGAACACGAAAGACATTGGCAGGCTCGGCTCACCACCACCCTCACGATGTGGAAATTCTTGGATGTTGATGGTAAACAAGGCCGCGATGAAACTCAACGGCAGGAATATGATGGTCACGATAGTGAAGACCATAATCGTCTGACTTTGACGAGCAGTACCAGCAGCTTGATCACGTGCAAAGCGTGCTTCAAACGCGTTGGCGTGCTTCTGTTTCAGATCAAGTAGGTCGGTAATGGACTTGTAGATGCGTTCTGCTTGCTTGTCCATCCGCTCCAGGTCTTTCAAGTGAGTGTCGATTGTCTTGAGCTGTTCTTTGAAGCGTCGCTTCAAGTCCCGCTGAGCCTTGTGTTCCTCGAAGTAAATATCGGTGATGGCTACTTCGAGATCGGGAATCACAGAGCGCTGATCTTCCAGGACCTTGGCGATCATGTTGAGTTCGTCGCGAATGTCCTTAGTCTCCGCCAAGAGATCTGTCTCAGCGCCGATGTCCAGAAGCTTATCGACAAAAAGGGGGGCGTGAGCAAGCGACGAGTCATCGTCGTAGCCGAAGTGTTCTTCTTTGATTGGCGGATCGGTGAGCGTATGCGTATGGGAGTGGTGCGGCAGATGACGGCGATTTTGATGCTCACGCTGCCTGCCCTCCGCTTCGAGATGTCGTGAGAAGCGACTCGCTCGTCTGTGGTGTTGCAACCAGGCTGACGCTTGAGCTGAGGCGGTGTTGAACTCTTTGAAGAGCATTGTTTCCATCTCTGTAGCATCTCCGATGCTGCTTTCGAACATGTCCAAGAACTGAAACTCTTCGTCGCCCACGCGGTGCCGGTCAAAAACACCGCTACATCGTCCAGTGATGACCATGGCAAGATCGTACACGTTGCGTACAGGTTCCTGAGTTTTGCTGTTGAGCCTTTCGATAATGCCATCGAGAACGTTTAACGGGTCGTTGCGAGGCTGCTGCCATCGCTGAGGGAAAGCAGTCACGATCAGATCTTTGCCCAGTACCCACATCCACAGCTGGTCGACCATGAAGATCTTGGGATCAACAAACTTGCTGTTCGAGGACTTGCACTGATATCTAAACACGACCTGATCTTGATCTCGTGACTGCGTGTCGATGTTGTGGTAGAAGAACTGGTCCAAGGTTCGACGAACGTGGAGTGAAGTTTGTGAGGATGTTAGATGAGCACGTAGCAGCATCTCATCGTAAGTTGACGCTCGTCGTAGCGGCTTGGGCGCAATGTGAGCATCTTGCTTGCTACGCTCCTTTACTCGTGTGATGGCATCTTGCATCTCCTGTCTCCTTCGATCGGTTTCAAAATGCAGGTACGGCATGAAGGTGAATATGTTGCCTTTTGCAACAGCGGTGGGATCCTTCCGTCCTGGGCTGCCTGGCGATCGGAGGCGGCCACTGTCGGTCATTGGCATACTTTGCTTGCGCCTCGACTGATGGTCCGGTGGCTTTGTAGGTGTTTCGGTACCGCCTGACCGTGCGCCAGCCTGTTTGGACCCACCCCACTTCTGCATCTTCTTGGCCTTGTCTCTCTGCTTCCCTTTGTTCTCCTTCCCGGTAGTGGTGCCTGATGCCGTAGCAGATCCTGCTGTCCAGTCCGTCTGGTCCGTGCTTACGGTGCCTGTTCGAACAGGTGCGCGTGGGAGCTGAGGTAGCGGTGACTCCTGCGCACCCGCTATAGAATCAATACTCAAGCCCAGACCGTCGCTAACGACTATCTGCGGTGGGCCATGATCTGCGCTGTCAGACAGATCGGACTCGTCCTGATTTCTAGGCGCTCGTGGGGTACCCTGACAGAGTGGCCGCATGAAGTGTGAGTGTACCTGCTGGCCGCGATGTTGGTGTGTGAACGATCTTTCGAGCGCTCTGAAACCTTCATCATCATTCGCGCCTTCTTCGATAAACGCTTTTGTCAACAAAGCCTCGACCCAAGCCATGTTGTTCGCGGGAAGGTGTATCCATCGGAAGTTCGTAGCCTTGGACTCCTTTGGTAGTATCGGCACAGCGGGTTTTCTGGGGTTGACAACATCTCGACCATAGAGGACTTCGTATACTGTCCGTCTGGTGACTTTGTTATCGTTGTGGAAGTTTCCGAAGTCGACAATAGTCGCGTCGAAGCCATTGCAGGCACCCAGAGCGTCTTCGCCCAGCGTTTCCACGTTGTTTGAAGGGGCTAACAGGTTGACGATATCCCGTCTCTTGTTTTGCGCAGCACGAAGGAATGGAGTGATGCCGGAGTTATCTCTTGCAGTGCGCTTAATGTCCTTCCGTTCCAAAAGACATTGGACAACCTCCAGATGTCCAGCTTGTGCAGCAACGTGTAAAGGCGTCATGCCGCTGAGTAGGCGGGCATTAATATCGGCTCCAGCACTCAGAAGAATCCTGATTACTCTAACGGTTCCCTGTTCGCACGCATTGTGCAGCGGCGTCCAGCCGCCATCACTCCGTGCCATAACGTTCGCGCCGTGTGCTAGAAGCGTCTCGACGATATCGTCCCGCCCGTGCGCAATTGCGAGGTGAATAGGCGCTTTCCCCCTTCCTTCTTCGGCGTTCACGTTCGACCTTGGCGGCAACAGTCGTGTCAGAAGCATCTCACACAGTTCGCGCTTCCCTGTGCTTGCCGCCCAATGAAGTGGGGTCCTTTTGCTCTCATCTTGACCTGCCGGCCCGTCAAGTGCAATGTTCTGATGTAGGAGAAGCTCAATCACGTTCGAGCCCCAGTTACAATCCTTATCCGCCGCCAGGTTGTGTAGGATGTGTCGACCGTTGTTGTCTTTTTTATTCACGTCTGCCCCGTTTTTGATGAGCACATCCATTATGTGAAAGTTGTTCTTCCATGCAGCGGTCATGAGCGCAGTGCGCCCTTGCTTGTCTTGCGCATCTGGGTTTCCACCGAACCTGAGCAGCAGTTGTACAAGCTTTGGGTGGTTCCTCTCAACGGCTTTCAGTACAGGTGACAGCCTGCCGCCCGGCGCACCGTCAGGCTTCGCTCCATTTGCCAGCATGTATTCGGCGATTTCTACGTCCGTTCGTTCCACGGCACGCATCAGTCCAATGCGCAGCAGGTGCTCGATGGGTTGCGCCTTGGCCTTTGCCTCTTCGATGATCGCGATAACTTCTCCATGGCGCTCCTTTTCAATCGCATTGAGAAGGAGTGGTTCTATGCGGGCGGGTCCAGCGCCATCACTGGAGCGGGAAGGCGACCGACCCATTATCGTCGAGCGTTGTCGATAGCGGTCGCGCTGACGCTGCGGAGCGTCGTTCGAGTCGTGACGATACGAGACTGCACCTCAGCGTGGATAGATTGTGTCGCCCATGTTGTACGAGAACCGTGTCGACAACAAGATTCCTCTCCTTTGGATCAATATATGAAGTTCGATCATGCCTGGACACCGTCGCACAGGCGCCAGTGAGCGCACGCGGAAGAGCCAAGCTTGCATAATTAGCCCTGTTGCAGCGCGCATCATCACGTGTCCGCGATGATCTGCAAATGTGGCTGGGTGATGACAGGGATGTCAGAGCGTCTTCGGCAGTTCGCGACAGGTCGATTCCGAATGGGAAATCTTGGAGGTTCAGTTCCAAGGTATCGAGGTTGAACAGTCTCAAGCGTCAGTAGCCTTGCCGCAGTGCCAAGGGGTGACGTCGAGTCAACACGGCCGCTCTTTCCCACGCGGCGATTGATGGCACGCGTCCAACCGGCACATCGAATCTCAGATGCACCACTGACGTGTCGCGACAGCGGTTGTTCACATTGCGGGGAACCGCAAGCCTCATGCCCATAAACAGCTATGGAGACCGAGGGCTATAAAGTGTCGGTGCCGCTACCCGAAGCTACAGCCTCGTCGGCATCTTCAACACCACATCAACAGATTCGTAGGAGTTCAACACTCTTCCAGCGCAGCCTCGTTGCATTCTGTGTCATCGCACTCTACTTGGTCATCTCAACATCCAATAGCATGACTACTGCGGATACCGATCGATCAAAATATACCGAATCGATCTTTCTACCCTACATCTACAAGTTCAGTCCAGAACATGTACCGCAGATCCAGACGACCATCGACGATGTGGAGATCGAAATGCCGGTGGATACTGGCAGCACAATGACGCTGATCGGCGCATCCATCCTTCCCAACATCAGCAAGAGCGTAGGAACCCCCGCCCACCATTTCTTTACCAGCAGTAAGATCCTGTACGTGGGGCGCCTTGTCGAGTTGCCAATCACATTCCACGGAGAGGGTGGCTCACAAGCTGTTGCGAAGGTACCAATACTTCTTGTTGACAAGAGCTGGACTTGTCCATGGTACGACCCAAGCACACCTGCGGGCCAGTTTGGATGCCCTCGAGGTCCCAATGGTGAAGAGGCTGCTGTGCGAGATACGTCGAAGATAACATACATGGGCGTTGGCTTCGGTAGAAATGGGCCAAAGGACGGTATGCCGTATGCTTCGCCGAAAGTGAACGCTTTCCTGAACATTGAAACGATCAACGGACGCACAGTCTCTCCCCAGTCTATGCGACTTGGATACGAGATTTCCTCGTTGGGGGTGCATCTTGGTTTGACACAGGCAATAACCAAAGACTTTGTGTTCACAAGTCTTGAGCATGGGTTGACGTACGACAAGGACCCGAGAGACTGGGCTATGGTGAAGATGTGCTTCAGCGTTGATGGCGAGGGTCAGCACTGCGGTCCTGGGCTTGTCGATACTGGTATTGCACAGATGTATATCCGAGCTGAAGAAGGGTTTACTATTCCCCAAATCATCATCCGCAACCCGAACCAGAATGGCACGGCGAAGATGGTGAAGCGGGTAAAGCCTGGGACGAAGCTGACCGTGGGTTTCCCGTCGTTGGCAGCGCCCACTATGTCGTACTCCATTGTGGTCGGTGCAGGCTCACCGATCGAGCCAAGCTACGTCTTTCCGGAGGCCTCGCTGCGACCGCCGTTCGTCAACACAGGACGCAACCTCCTGCGGGGCTACTCGATAGCCTTCGACGCGGTAGGTGGGCGATTCGGCTTCCGGTCTGTAGATGGCACATCTAGCTCTTCCCATTCTTTGCTGTAGGATCCAATGCCAGACCGTCCAGATTTATACCAAGTCCAGTCCCTTTGCCCAGACCATCTAGTCACTTGACAGTCAAACTGCGCATGGGACTCTTGGATCCCTCCCGCAGCACCTTGTACTCCTCCATTGCCTTGACAATCACACTGTGTGCATGCTCGCCGTCAAGTCCTACAATGACAATGGCGCCAACGCAGCCTTCCACGCCCTTCACGAAGACGGGGTACCCACCTCCTTCAATCGTGTACTTCGCCCACTCATCACCGCTCATAGCATGATGCTCAGCGAAGCGTTTATAGTCGCCATCAAATTGACAGCTTAGGTGCCACGTCGAGCGTCCCCAGCGCAGCACGGTATTACGCTTCCTCTGCACCCAAGTCTCGTGGTCAGGCATCATGCCAGGCAGGCTCGGCGAGTGGAACAGCGTCTGATTTGCAAAGGAGACGTGTATGAGTGCCGAAGCGTCGGCCGATCGAAGGGTGTTTCGCAAGAGGTTTCCCATAACCCACGCATGCTCGCAGGTGAAGTGGGCAAACGTGAATGCCTTCTCCTCACGTGCGAGTTCAGCAACATTGCGAGTAGGCTTTGATTGTGTTTCGGGCATCGTGCACGAATTGAGCGAGGCGTAGGTCTTATGGGGCAGCGGTTGATCGTTATAGCTTTCGAGCAGGGACACGGGGTATAGATTCATGGATAAAGTAACAAGGGAAGTATAAGGAAAAGATTGCCATGTGGCATGTACATGTGGCACAGCGAAAAAGGAGCAAGCTCCAAGAAAAGCGCTTGCACCGGTAGCGCCGACTTATGCATGCTGGAGATGAAGGTGGAGCGGGCGGATGGTCCCGTCACTAGACTTTTGTGAGAGGGCAACCCTACGCGAGACGCTATTGCTGGATTCGTCGTGGCGTGTTTCGTCACCCGCGTCGCAATCGCTTTCGCTCTCGTACGTCGCACGTTAGTATGGCACATTCATCTTGAACATGTGGGTGAAGAGTTGGGGTTTTAGAGATTTCAATTGCTTGAGAGACTTTTCGACACATATTCCCCATAAGGCACATACGATCTGGAGTAACCCTAGTCAAACCACGTTCGGATCCTGGATGTGCGTTCAAGCACAGCAAACAGCAAAGCTATCTTTGGCACCTGAGATGATGTAGGAAAGATCAGGTGTTAAAGAAACGTATATTTGCTCCAAGAAACAGTTCTAGTTCCACACATAACGCGGCGCCGCGCAACAGCTCCATCCGGTTTTCACACAAACTCATTCTCCCAGCTCTGCTACCACTTCTGGCTTATCAGCTCAGCCAAGATCTTGTCGACGTCCATGTTGTCGGCCCGCTGATCATCAATACACCCGAGGTGACACTCCGCCCTTCTGAACATGCGGTAGGTGGTCGGGTAGACAGACATGAGCTCCTCTTTCAGTTCGTCCAGCTTTGCGTCAATGGCGTCTCTGGACTCGCAGCAACGGAACGTTCCATCATTGTCATCGAGAATGTCAGAACTGAGCTGGACCTGCAGGTGGCTGTCTGAACATAACGCTCGTTAGAAAAGTTCGTGGAGTGGATTGATTTCCGGTACTCACCATAGGTGTATGCGCCAACCCTGTAGGCCACGTTGCAGAAGCGGTAGTTGCTGGCGGGGTAGTTGGCGTTGTAGCAATTGAGCTGGTTCTCCGACATGGCTTGATATGCGCCAGCGACAGCCCCGATCAGCAGATTGCGCGTCTGCAGGTCCGCGTAGTGGGAACTGACCACTTTGACCTGATCGTACCCATCTAATTTGCAAGATCTGATTAGCACACAAACAGCAAAGTCCGATTGCACTCAGCAACAAAAGAGAGCTCACCTTTTAGTTCCCCGTCGTCTTCCTTGTACTTGGTGTCGAAGGCCATGTAGTCTCCATAGCACTTCTTGTTCTCGTTTCTCCCGATCTTGACTGGACAGAGATCATCAAGGCTGGTCCAGACAGTGCCGTAGAGCGCTGAGCCGGTGACGTTACCGACATTGACCACAAGGTTCGAGGTGATGTACATCTTGATTGTAGCCACGCTGTCCCATTCCGTCCGCAGCTTCCACTCATCCTGGATGATGTTTACGGCCATCGTGACACGATCGACGAAAGATGCGTTGGCGCCGGCGACAGATACTTGGTTCGTTAGTGTCTGATTTAATGAGAGAGATAGAAAGGCGGACGAAACATACCGTTGAGGTCGCTGCTTGCTGCAGCCACCGACAAGACGAAGCAGAAGAGCATGATCGCCATAGCGATGAGGTGGGCGAGTCTGAATCTCATCATGACGTGGAAGTATGGAGCGGCTAGCGAGTGTGTGGTGTGAGAAAGGGTGTGGGACTGAGATCGGGAATGAATGTGGTTGTGAGTGTGATTGTAAAGGTGTAAGGACGAGGTGAAATGAGTATATATAGTACGAAGCTTGCGGGATTGTGGGTCCCGCCTAGCGAGCAGTGAAGTGACGAGAAGGTTACAGCGCAGGCACCTGCTTTTGAAGTGAAGGAGTTTGCTACTGCTATATCCGAATGACCTCACTCCAATCAGGGCTCCCACGGGCTCCTAGCAAACCCGCCGCTCAGGTTCTCGGCCTCGCCATTTTCTTTCACTACCAGTATGTCCTCGTGACGGACCCCGAAGTCGTTGAGCACGTACACTCCTGGCTCTGCAGTAAAGACCATCCCAGGACGTAGTGTGGCTCCGAAGTTGCCCTTGTTGAGGTACGGACTCTCGTGTGCCTTGATGCCAATGCCATGGCCTAGGCGGTGGGTAAATTCTTTCTCGTACCCAGCGGCCGCAATCACCTCTCGAGCAGCTATATCTACTGCCGCCGCAGTCCCGTTTGGCACCATAGCCTTGACTGCTGCATCTTGCGCGTCGAGTACAACTTGCCACACGCGCAGTTGCTCGGTGACGTTGTACTTCGAGGGGGGCGGATTTGGGACAAATGGCGGGTAGAATGTGCGACACACATCGCTGCTGTACCCATAAAGATGCGCGCCCACATCGATCAGTACAAACAAGCCGGGTTCGAGTTCTCTGCTGCCGTCGTAGCCTCCATGAGGTAGCGCAGCACTCTTGCCAAACTCCACAATATCAAAGAACGGATCCATGCCCGCGGCTCTCATCGTGTCGTCCAGGACCTCCGCGACCTCATTTTCCGTGACGCCCACGTAAAGACATTGACGCATGGCTCGTATGGCTTCCACCGTGCCAGTATTGACGGCTCTCAGGATGCCAAGCTCACGGTCTGTCTTGATCTGGCGAACAGCCTCCACCTCCCCGTCCAGACCAACAACAGTGAATCCATTGGATGCAAATCCGCGCTGAATGAAGTCGCGCATCTCCTCGTCGACCATCAAAACCGGTGAAAGGGTCTCTCCCCAGATCTCCGATTCGTAGAGAGTAGTGTAGTAGTTCCAGTGCTCTTCATACGTGACAGCATGTATGTCTTCTTCGAATGGCATGTTGAGCAGTCGAGCGCGGGTCTCTTCGAAGTGCGGAACCAGGAATGAGGTGTTTGCCACAATGCTCCCGTCTGAGAGCTTCTCAGGCCGAATTACCATAACGAAAGGGCGCTCCTCTGGCTCCCAGACTTCCCATTGTGGCTGAGTGACGTTGGCGTAGTAGCTGAACGTATAGCCAGGCTCGACGACGAATGCATCGACCCGTTCTGCAGCGAGGGCTTTTGCAAGATTGTTCCTTCGAAGAACATACTCCTCCACAGGCGGCCTTTCGGCGGTGTCGAGGAACTTCAAGCCCGTGGCGCGATAAGCGTCAATGGAGCACTTCTTGAAGTCATCTTTTTTTGATCTGAGACTTGGATATAACTCTGAATGACCTTGGTACGTAACGTGATTCTGATCCGTTAGCTCAAAGAAAAGTCCTACGAATCAGAGCTGGGGGCCTGAGGATTTGATTCAGAGTGCGTACCCAAGTTAGCAGCAGCAATACTGCAGCAACGCAAAACACCCAGCGTGCTGTCACGTTGACCCTTGATGGGGCCACAGCCGCATGGTATGGCAATAACGTTTCTTTCATGATGATGAACGTCAAGTTTGATACATCAAGGAGCAGCACGACATAGGACTTGACGTTGACGATGCTCGGATGCGCCTTACCGAACACAACTTAGGGCTGTAACGGCAATCCACCCCCACCTGCGCGAAGCGACATCACTCGTTGTCGGTTGACACTGCTCCGTCCGAAGCTCATCCGACGGCCGCTATAGCCAGCGATAAAGCTGACGTGCTCCGAGAAATCGGTGGTACAAAAGGCAAAGCGAATTGTCGGCCGTTATGGCGATCCCTCACGCGTCGCTCACTCCGGGCGGTTGTGACAACGAAACTCGCGCAGAGCGAAAACAACACGATGGATCCCATATCCTCGCCGTCGAAAGAGGCGGAGAACGTTGCTGGCTCACCGAGCAAACCGACTAAAGACGGAGGAGCGAACGTTTCGACTCATGTCGCTGCTACCGCTGACCTTGACTATGAGGAAGGTCATGCGCCAGTTCTTTACTCCAAGCGATCCATCTTCTTCATGGTCCTCTTCTCTGGCCTTGCTATAGGGAGCGATGCATACAACAGCGCATTGATGGGCCAGTTGCTGCTGCTTCTGACAGCCCTGTATCCAGACACGCTCAGCGTCACAACGCAATCGCAGTTGACCAATGCCTTCATCATCGGTCTGATTCTGGGTATGCTGGCGTTTGGCTTCATCAGCGATCGCCTTGGTCGCAAATCTGGCGCCGTCCTGACAACGCTCTTCCTCTCCGTCGGCATCATAATGACGGCCGTCTCTCACGGCACCAGCGACAAGGGTCTCTTCTGGATGCTCATCGTCAGTCGAGGCATTGCTGGCTTTGGCGCAGGCGGCGAGTATCCAGTCTCAGGCGCTGGTACAGCAGAATCGACAGATGACTCCCCTCGAGCGCGCAAGAACCGTGGCTTCATCTTCGCCATGGTAGCAAGCATCGCTCCATCTCTGGGCTTCGTGTTCTCTGGTCTCGTTCCTCTCTTGCTACTTCTCTGCTTCCACGAGCGTGAAGCACACTATGAGAAGATATGGCGCATTGCGTTCGCCCTTGGTGTCATCGTATGTTCTTCATCTTGTTGCATCTGTAAGTCATTAACATTATTCAGCCCCCGGTATCCATCTTCTGGTTCCGCTGGCGCATGGCCATGTCTTCGGCGGAACGACGTAGCAGCGCCCGCAAGACCATCCTCCCCTACCACCTCGCCATTAAACGGTACTGGCGCCCCCTCCTTGGCTCATCCCTAGTCTGGTTCATATACAACTACATCGCCTACCCCTTCGGTCTCTTCTCCTCGACAATCTCCGCTTCTGTCAACGCAGGCGACAGCCTCGTCAAATCCTACGGCTGGGGCACGCTGATCAACTGCTTCTATCTGCCTGGCGGCTTCATCGGAGGCTATCTATCTGACAAGATCGGACGGCGCAAGACCATGGCGCTTGGCTTTTGTCTGCAAGCCTGTCTTGGCTTCATCATTGGCGGATGTCTCGAGTACATTCAGAAGCGCACTGCCCTGTTCATTGTGCTGTACGGCCTCTTCCTTACACTCGGCGAAGTCGGGCCCGGCGCAACCATCGTCGCAACGAGCTCCGAGTTCTTCCCCACCAGCATTCGCGGGCAGATGCTGGGTCTCTGCGCCGCGTTCAGCAAGGCCGGCGCCGCGATCGGCACGTCCGTGTTCAAGCCCATCCTCGCATCGTACGGTGACGATACGGTGCGCGGCAACCAGGCTGTGTTCCTCGTCGGCTCCGGATTTGCTGTGCTGGGCATGCTGGTAGCATGGTTCCTGATCCCCGCACACCCGCCAAATCTCGTACAGGAGGATGAGAACTGGAAGGTGTATCTGCAAGACGCCGGGTATGAGATCCAATGGGGTGACGACAAGGCACAGGATCCGAAGAAAGTAGTTTTTGATGCCGTCCGAGACAATACTGTGGATTAGAGGTGAGTACAGTCGATGTGACCGAGAGCGGATTAATTCTGTGACCCCGTATGCGACACTGATCGATGATCCGAGCAACAACAAACCAGATGCGACCATACCCTTATGCAGAACTCTGATCAATTCCATCGTTTGTAAGCTGAGCAGTCTGCTCTTCATTGTCTCTCAATTTGCTGGCCTCGTGTCTCCGCACCGCTCTAACTATGCAGGCGTTTTCGATGGCGTTTGAGCTCGTCTCATTTGATTAGTCCGTTGTTGGGATTCGCCGAGCGTGCTTCATTCGACAGCACTAGCTGTGTGGTGAACGATGTAGATCCATCGGCTTCAGACCCTATCATTCTTGGCTGCACTGCGGGTCCCGACCTCATCCGACCAGTACCTGGCCCAATCTTGGCCGAGGTGGCGTAGATGACTTAGAAAGAAAGAGGCCAGCTGTTCGATGTCCAGCAGTGGGGAAGCTGTCCGGTGTTCAGCTGTAGGGATAAGCTGTCCGATGTCCAGCGCAAAGATCCAAACTATCCATACCATTCCTACGTGCGACCCCGAACATCCAACCAGAACTGGGCGCTGGTCCACACAGCATCAACGGGTTGTGGATCTGCCGGACGTGGGTGAACGACGTACTTGCTCGGGTTGCGGACCTGGCGGGTGATGAGGTCGGTGGACTGGTGATCGGACGCGTCTGGTTGAAGTCTGTGGGGAAGGGGAGGATTGAGTGAGGAAGCTGCGGATGGTCATGGTCGAAGAGTGGCCAGAAAGTGAAGAGAGAAATGGTTGTGCGGGTCTAGGCGTTGGTTTAAAATGGAAACTAGGGTGTGCTTGGTAAAAAAGGGAGGAGATGGTGGAAAGACAAAGAGTAGGTGTTGTTAACTCACTCCACTGCACTGCACTTATCCAAGCACAGTTCGCACTCGACCTCAAATCCAAAGCACCGCATTCTCAACCATAATCGCAATCGTGACAGGCCGTGGAAATACTCGACAATATCGGAATCACTATTCCCAGTAATCCAGCAGGAAATCCCACCACTGCGCAGGACGCACCGCAACCACCGACTCAACCCTACTCACCGCGCCACCAACGGCTCTCTGATCATCAACGGCTGCTCAAACCTGTCCCCTCCAAATCTGCTGAAATCCAGAACCAGCACCTCGACATCTTCAAACCCATGTTTGCGGTAAAACGCTTGCGCAGCAGCGCTGGACTCGAGATAAACCGGTAACCCCAGCTCGTCCGCTTTCTGCTTGACACAATCGAGCAGCGCACTCCCCGCGCCCTGACGCTGGTGCTCAGGGTCGGTGTGCAGCATATGCAGATCTACTCATGGTGAGCACACGAACGAAAGACGGTCCACTGTAAAAGGTGGACATACAAACATGCGGCCTCCCCCCCAAAATCCCCCTCTTCCGCTCGCGCATGCCCCCAAAGAACATCGTACACGCCTCGACGTTCATGCCCGGCCCAAAATCCAGCGGCCGCGCAGGAGCCAAGCTCGCCTCACGCGTGCCGTAGACGTGCCATTTTGCAAACGCGATCATGCGCCCCGAGGCCGTGTCGATGGCTTGCGTGTACACGGCTGTTGGATCCTCGCGCCGCGTGCGGCTCAGGCTGTCTACGCGTGCTTGGAGGGATTCGGGGGGGAAGGGACCGGGAAAGAGGAGCGGGTTCAGGGGGTTGGAGGCGTAGGCTGCTGCTTCGATTGTGCTGGCGCGATGGAGTTCTGTGTCGGAGACTGGGTGGGTGAGGATGGGCATTTTTTGATTTGTCTTCTCTTTTTGATTTTACGACTTGAAACTGTACACTATAGGGCTTCGAAGGGGAGGCAGCAGATTGGTGGTCGAGGTGATGGGGTTGTGGGTGCATTTATGGATGCTGTGACTAAGCAAGTGCTAGGGTGGTGTTGGTGTCGACTTCGCCCTTGCGCCCTTCTCACAACCACCTTCTCCTTTTGCGTCCCGTCTCGTGCTGTCCCATGGATCTCACCCACATGCTGACCTCTGAAATGAATAGAACTAACCGCACTTTGCGCTTACATATGTGGGGATGCTTGATAACTGATAACCCCTCCCACCCCGTCTCATCCCTCCCACGAGCTCCTCGACGACGTCCTCGACGCCTCGTCCTCTGTGAGTATCTAAAAGCGTAAGTCTACGAATCATCACCCGACATCACCACAGACTCACCTGTTTTGCGCGCGCCACGATTCCCTCGGCAGCCAGAATCGCATACGTCCTGCCATGCGGCATGCTCTCATGCGCGACGTCCTGGTCCGCCCAGCTGCGTCTCCGCTTCTGGCGCTTGATCTCCGAAACGTTCAGATGCTGGGTTTCGTTAACTTCTCTCATGCACTTTTTCCTTGCGACGTGGGAAGCTACCTGTTTGTACTCGTCCAGCACGCTGAACCGCCGCGGCAGCGAGGTGCTCAGCACAGAGAAGGAGGACATGTTGGTATAGTGTGATGGAATAGCTGAATGAAACCGCGAGAAGACAGGGGTACGTAGACCACCGTGTCAGGAAAGCCGAGTAGCAGAGTAGTGCGATTGAACGACGACGTAGTTGGCCTGGCCCCCTTTTTCACGACTCAATCACTGTGGTACAGAGGTCGTTCCCGCACAACCAACCACCGCAGCTCGGGAGCAGATGAGCATGCGGTTCCTTCCGGAACAATAGGGTCGAGATTTTTCTTCGCAGGTTACGCGAATCTGGCCTATGGGGGATCCCTGCGTCGATCCTGGTGCTGCCGACAGCGGGGCGTTTGCGAGCTGTCCTGCTGTGGGTTTTCTAGTGGAGTGCCGTTCGCAGCATACCATCTGTATATAAAGGAACACGGACGTTACTCGGTGCTAAGAATCGACAAAGCGTCTCATCATCTGTGTCAACGCTGCTGATCCCCATCACCAACGTCCAAGACATGGATGGACAAAGTCAATACCAGAAAACCATGTCTCTCCCGTTAAGCAAAATACACCGACAAGACACCGCCAACACCACGTCACCAGGAAACATCTCGCACCCAACATGCCCGTCACTACGAGCAACCCAGCCCCCATATCCTCCCCCTCCAACAACCCCACAAAAGCAACACCCCCTCCCCCTCCCCCTCCAACCTCTCCAACTGAAAAC